>JBAKBP010027920.1:0-29394 GCA_037953745.1 Lithodes maja | reverse complement strand
AGTATATACAATTATATATAATACATAGATACCGGTAGATGTTTAGGAAATCACACGCATGTTAAATATATGACATTGTGTATGTAATAATATAGATTATGAATTAATCTATATTATTCCATATAACACTTCGTAATTAATATGGGATCATTTATATACCGGTATATAAGAATAAATTAATCTATTTATAATTTTATCTTTGTATGGTACCGCACCGTTCCATCGCCATTTATTAATATTTTTCTGCGCGGTTTATAATGGCATGCTCCTAACAAAGTAGGATATATTTGTATTTATCCTTCCAATATACCTTTGCCTTTTTTTCCTCTTCTCTTTCTCCGCGTGTGTATATGAGCCCCATCATTTCCTGTTAGAGCAGATAATAGAGCGATAAATATTACCCTCCTTCCCCCTCCTTCTTTCTCTATTCTTCTCTTTATCCCTTTCTTAACCTGTCCTCCCGCTTTCACAATATATTCTAGGGGTTTCTGCTCCCGTTCATCCTCACTATTTCTATTCTACGCTCTCTCTCTCTCTCTCTCTCTCTCTCTCTCTCTCTCTCTCTCTCTCTCTCTCTCTCTCTCTCTCTCTCTCAGATATATATATATATATATATAAAGCAGAACTTATCACCCTCCACACATAACGTGCGTCTCTCTCTCTCTCTCTCTTCTCTCTCTCTCTCTCTCTCTCTCTCTCTCTCTCTCTCTCTCTCTCTCTCTCTCTCTCTCTCTCTCTCTCTCTCTCAGACATGTACAGTATATATTATATAGAAAGCAGAACTTATCACCCTCCACACATAACGTGCGTTTCTCTCTATCTCTCTCTCTCTCTCTCTCTCTCTCTCTCTCTCTCTCTCTCTCTCTCTCTCTCTCTCTCTCTCTCTCTCTCTCTCTCTCTCTCTCTCTCTCTCAGACATGTACAGTATATATATATAGAAAGCAGAACTTATCAAGAACGAAAGAATATTTCTGATTGGAGATATGAATGGTAAGGTGGGTGATAGGAAAGTTGAGGGAGTGGTGGGAGGGTGGGGGGTACCATCAGAGGTGAATGGGAATGGTAGTGCACTTGTGGACGTATGTGTGGGGAGGAGGCTGTGGATAGCCAACACCTTCTTCCGACACAGAATGATCCACAGGTACACGTGGAAACGGATGTTGACGATGAAGGATAAGACAGTGGTGGAACGAAAGTCATTGATTGATTATGTATGTGTGGATGAACGAATGAAGAAATCTGTGATGGATGCTAGGGTGTATAGGGGTATTGGAGGGGGTCTGTCTGATCATTATGTAGTGGTAGCTAAGGTTAGGATACAAAAGAAGTGGGTGAGGAGAGCGGGAGGGAGGCGAGAGGAGGGTGGAATGGTGAGGAGGGTGGAGAGGTTGCAGGAGGAGGAAGTCAGGGAGGAGTACAGGAGAGCAGTGGAAAGACGACTAGGTGGGTTCGACCTGGAAGTTATGGAGGAAGTGGAGGAGATGAGCAAGGTGTTTAAGGATGAGATCTGTGCAGCATGTGAGGAGGTGTGTGGAGTGAGGAGAAGAGGGAGGGGAGTGAAAGGTACAGCATGGTGGACAGAAGAGGTAAGAATAGCTGTGGAAGAAAAGAAGAAAGCATATAGAGAGTGGTTGGGTAGTAGAGGGAATGAAGATTCCGAGAGACAGAAACGAGCGAGGTACGTGGAGAGTAAGAGGGTGGTGAAGAGAGTAGTGAAGGAAAGTAAGAGAAGAGTAGATGAGGAATTTGGAAGGAATCTGAGTGTAAAATGGAGGGAGAGTAAGAAACTGTTCTGGAAAGAAGTCAAGAAAGTTAGGGAAGGTAGCAAGGGAAACAGTAAGGGTGTGAAAGATAAGAATGGGAGAATGCTAGCCGAGAAGCAAGAGAGAGTCGAAAGATGGAGGGAGTACTTCAGTGAGTTGCTAAATGAAAGGAATGAAGAGCCAGCAAACATAGCTGGATATGGTATGGGAGGGAGAAGAAGAGAAGTAGTGGAGGAGGAGGTGGGGATCAGGAGGTCAGAAGTGTGGGAAGCCATGAAAAGAGTGAAGTTGGGGAAAGCACCAGGAACAGATGGAGTGTGTGGGGAAATGTTGAGGTATGGTGGTAAGATAGTGATAGAATGGGTATGGAAAATGTGCAAACTAGCATGGGAGAAGGGGAGTGCACCCGATGACTGGAAGACTGGCATAATAGTCCCCCTATATAAGGGCAAAGGGGAAAGAGGAGTGTGTGGTAACCACCGAGGAATATGTCTTCTAAGCGTAGTAGGGAAGGTATACAGTAGGGTAGTGATTGAGAGAGTGAGAGTGAGAACGGAGAAATGGATAGGCGACGAGCAGGGAGGCTTTAGGAAGGGAAGAGGATGTGTAGATCAGATTTTTACCCTGAATTGTGTTGTGGAGAAGTATCTGGAGAAGAAACAAAAGGTGTATGTTGCCTTTATGGACTTGGAGAAGGCCTATGACAGAGTGGATAGAGAAGGTTTGTGGAAAGTACTTAGAATATACGGAGTAGAGGGCAAGTTGCTGAAAGCAGTGAAGAGCATGTATGAGGGTGCAAAGGCGGCAGTACGTGTGGAGAGTGAGCAGAGCGAGTTCTTTGACCTGAATGTTGGTTTGAAACAGGGGTGTGTGATGTCCCCGTGGTTGTTTACTGTATATATGGATGGAGTTATGAAAGAAATACTATCAAGAGCAGTGGATGTTGGTGTATCGCTGAAAAGGGAGGGAATTGAGTGGAAGCTACCTATACTGCTGTTTGCGGATGATACAGTTCTGATGAGTGATAATGAATGGGAGTTGCAGGGTCTGGTAAATGAGTTTGGAACAGTGTGCGAAAAACGGAATTTGAAGGTAAATACGGGGAAGAGCAAGGTTATGGTCTTCGAAAGGGGTGAAGTCACAGAGTGTGAGGTGAAGCTGAACGGTCAGGCTATGGAGATCGTCAACTCTTTTAAGTATCTGGGCAGTGTGTTGAGTAAAGATGGGACTATGGATGAAGAGGTGCGGGAGAGGGTACAACAGGGGAAGAGGGTTGTAGGAACGCTAAAAGCAGTAACAAGAAATAGGGTGGTCAGTATGGAAGTGAAGAAGTCCTTGCATGACAGTGTGGTAATCCCGACACTGACTTACGGAAGCGAAGCATGGACGTTGGTTGAGAGACTCAGACCAAGAGTGAGAGCAGTGGAAATGAATTACTTAAGGAGTGCGTGCGGAATTACATGGAGGGATAGACAGACTAATGAGGAAGTAAGAAGGAGGTGTGGTGTGGAGGTAGATGTGCTGGAAAGTGTGAAAAGGAACAACTTGAGATGGTTCGGCCATATGGAACGTATGGAAAGCGAGAGAATGACTAAGAGGGTGTACGAGAGCGAGGTGGAGGGACAGAGGGGGAGAGGTAGACCGAATATGAGGTGGAAGGATGGAGTGAGGAACTACATGAATGAAGGCGGTGCTGGTTGGGGGGAGGGGCGTCGACTGACTGGGGACAGAGGTGCATGGGGGCGGTTCGTTCGTGCCCACCCCTTCGGGGATCACGGCGTCCACGGCGTCAGGCAATAGATAGATAGATAGATAGAACTTATCACCCTCCACACATAACGTGCGTTTCTCTCTCTCTCTCTCTCTCTCTCTCTCTCTCTCTCTCTCTCTCTCTCTCTCTCTCTCTCTCTCTCTCTCTCTGTCTCTCTCTCTCTCAGACATGTACAGTATATATATATAGAAAGCAGAACTTATCACCCTCCACACATAACGTGCGTTTCTCTCTCTCTCTTCTCTCTCTCTCTCTCTCTCTCTCTCTCTCTCTCTCTCTCTCTCTCTCTCTCTCTCTCTCTCTCTCTCATTTTCTTCTACTTTTCTGTATTTGGGGTTCTGCTACCTCTACATCAATCAAATGCAGACCACCTCGCCTTGATCGTAAGGTAGTTGTTGTTAGTGAATATGTGTACATATATGTAACCCCCCCCCCCCTTACACACACACACACACACACACACACATTCCTCCTCCCTCTCTTGCCCCCCAACCGGTGTAAGATGATCGGACTTTCAATTCTACGATGCTCAACTGTCTATTCAATGGCCAGGAAACACGTCTTTGATTGGTTGGGGGGTGGGGGAGGAGGGTCACTGGTCGAGGTGAGAGAGAGGGAGAGGGAGAATATAGTGGAACACCTATTGGTTTGTTATATAGTAACGTTGCAGACGAAGAATGGTAACATTTAAGATACCACGTATTGTGTAAAATGAGAGGGTGAGACTGGATGGCTATAAATACCGTAGTTAATTTAATACTGTAGTTATTCATGATCATTGGAACTGGTAACACGCATTTTAAACGACTACGGTATATAATATTACAGTGGTTATTGATAAATGAATAACACCATATTTGGGGAGCTCAACAAATTATGTTTGTAATACAAATATTTGCATATCAATACAATGGTTAAAAAGAAATATGGCTGAACAGTATTTGAAAATCATAAAAAGAGATGGTGAAACGTTTAGTGGTTGAAAAGATTGAACAAGACAGACCCAAAACAGTGGTTGAAGAGGGTGAAACGTGAGATGGTGGAACAGTGATTGAAAAGAATAAAGAGCGAAATGTTGAAATAGTGATGGAAGAGTAGTTGAAAAGAGAGACGCGGAACAGTTATGGAAGATAATGAAAAGAGAGCTGGTGGTGCAGTGATTGAAAAGAGAATGAATGGAATGGGAATGGGACTGCGGTTACTTAGGGACGTGGAATGACACACACACACACACATACAGAGACTATAGAGACAGGAGGAATGAGACAGTGGTGGGACAGTAGGGGCGGTATGAGACAATGTAGTAAAAGACAGGGATTTTGCCATTGTTAGAGAGAGAGAGAGAGAGAGAGTATAGACTGGACTCTGAGTAGCCTAGAAGGAATGTTAGAGAGAAAGTGGAGGACAAATGGAACGGAATAAAGTGAAGTGGACGGAGAGAGAGAGAGAGAGAGAGAATAGACTGGACTCTGAGTAGCCTAGAAGGAATGTTAGAGAGAAAGTGGAGGACAAATGGAACGGAATAAAGTGAAGTGGACGGAGAGAGAGAGAGAGAGAGAGAGAGAATAGACTGGACTCTGAGTAGCCTAGAAGGAATGTTAGAGAGAAAGTGGAGGACAAATGGAACGGAATAAAGTGAAGTGGACGGAGAGAGAGAGAGAGAGAGAGAGAATAGACTGGACTCTGAGTAGCCTAGAAGGAATGTTAGAGAGAAAGTGGAGGACAAATGGAACGGAATAAAGTGAAGTGGACGGAGAGAGAGAGAGAGAGAGAGAGAATAGACTGGACTCTGAGTAGCCTAGAAGGAATGTTAGAGAGAAAGTGGAGGACAAATGGAACGGAATAAAGTGAAGTGGACGGAGAGAGAGAGAGAGAGAGAGAGAGAGAGAGAGAGAGAGAGAGAGAGAATATAGACTGGGCTCTGAGTAGCCTAGAAATAATGTTAGAGAGAAAGTGAAGGAAAAACGGGGCCGAAAAAGTGAAGTGGACGGAGAGAGAGAGAGAGAGAGAGAGAGAGAGAGAGAGAGAGAGAGAACGGGTACACATGCGACAAAAGAGTTAGGAAGGAGAGCGGAAGAGGGGGCGGAGAGGATGAATTATATAAGGCGTAGTCAAAGAAGGGGACACTTTTTTTAGGCAGGAAGAATGGGAAGAAGATCGTATGGAAATAGGAGAGTGGGGAAAGAAGAAAGGAGGGTGTAAATGTGGAGAGAGAGAGAGAGAGTGTGTGTGCATGCTAGTTTGAATATGGGAGATGGGAGTGTAATTTAAAATAAGGCCAATGAACAGTAACCTTAAGGTTATAATTGATTACTGTATGTTAATATATATACAAGGTGTTTGAAAACGACACCCTCAAAATTACAGGGTATAATATACTGTACAGGGAACAAGAAGAAAAAACTTCTAAACACCGGTAACCAATTACCTATTTTGTACCATATATAGTCGTAGCATTTGATGAATTACGTAATGAACATAAAATATTGCATCCCCATTAGAACAACGAGGGGCGACGCGCTCCTCGGTGCTGCTAGGAGAGTGGCGAACACAACCTAAGGTAACCTTCATTCCCCACTTCTTAAGCCCACAACAAATAGAAAACATCATAGTGCCTCCTTGTAAATCATTGTAAGACTTTCTGCCTGTCCAGGAGTGGAGGGGGATAATTATAGCTCCCTGTGTTTTGTGTTGACAGTGGTTTAATGGTGTGTATGTATGTATGTATGTATGTATGTATGTATGTATGCGTGTTAGGTGGTTGTGGAGTAGTGGATCTGTGTTCGGACAATTATCGCCTATTTTTCAAACAACAACGAAGGTTGGTGCGCTCCTCGGTGCCACTAGGCGAACTCCACATAGATCACATAGGTAGGTAGGTATTTTCGTCTATGGTATGGGCTTGGATTAATTTACATTTGTATAATGTTTCTATCTTAATATTGCTACATAATAGGACATTGCTTATTTAGATGTTTTTACTTCTTGTTTCCTGTAATTTTTATGGTGTCATTTTCAAACATCCTGTATATTTACAGTGTATACCGGTGTACAAATGATTAACTAACGTAGGTAGATTTATCAGATACGTAGATATAAATAGATGTTAAAGGAAGTAAATACCAAAAAGTTGTAAGGTGGAACTTTGTATTTTTGTATTGATTCTTGTAATTGCCTGTAAAATGTTCAGTTCTGCGGTTGGACATTGAAAGGGTCAGTGGGTAAAGGGGTACCGTAGCCTAGGCGGAAGGAAAGTAACAGTGACAAATATCGGGACAAAGGGGGAAATAGTTGTTGGATACACAAAAAGTTTGACTAAAAAAATATTCCGGTAGCGGTTACAGGTTCATGGAAAAATAACAAGTTGGTGGGAAGAGATAATTATAACTCTTAGGTTAAGCTAGGTTGAGCTATGTAAAAATATATGCTACCGGGTATTTTATTAGGTTAAATCAAATTAGGTTGGGTAAGATGAAGTTACGGTATGTTAGATACTAATACGTTAGGTTAGGCTGAATTAGGATATTCTTGGTTAAAGTAATATTATATTAGTGTAGGTAAAGTTTGGTCAGATAAAATCCACATTCGGTTCGTAATAACTAGATATGGTTACTTTCGGTTAAGTTAATTGACATTTTTTCTGACACTTTTTCCGTTACTTTTTTGTTTTCGTACTACAATTGAGGAAAGGCTTGGGAGGGTTCAGATATCAGAGGAAGGGCAAGGCTAGGAGAGGACCGTGGTGAATGTGTGTGTGGGGGGAGGTGGTGGTGCCTGGTACTGATTTGAGGGAAATAAAAGACCGGAACAGGTACATTGGAGAAGGAAAGGGGAGGGTATGGGAATGATGGGAGAGAAGGAAGAAAGGGAAAGGAGGGCGGTATGGGAAAAAAGAGACAGAGACACAGAGAGGGGGAAGGTGGGGGGGGGGGGATGGTAAAAGGCTATGTTGGTGAAATAGGTGGATCTTAATTTGGCAGGTGTATGAGAGAGAGAGGGAGAGGAAGAATGGTTACTATGAGTTGATGGAATGTTAGAGAAAACGTGAAGAAAACAGATGAGGGACAGAATAAAAAGAGAGAGAGAGCATGTTTTTTAAAGGGCCCGATGGAGAAAAGAAAAAATATAGAAGGCTGTATAAGATGAAGGGAAAAATATGGAAGTGGGGGTATGGGAAAGAAGGTGGGACAGAGATTAAAGGGCCAGATAGTATAGAATGATGGGAAGTAAGGTGGGTGAAGAGGAGGGAGGAGGAGGTGAGATGTGGATGATAAAAGTGGGAACAGGTACTCCGAAGGATCATAATTATGAAGAAGGTGTGGGACGGAGGGAGGGGGACAGGTGGATGTGAGGGAAAAGGTGGAGGACAGGTGAATATCAGGAAACAGGAGAGGATATATGATTATGAGGGAAAGGTAGAAACAGGTGGACATGAGAGAAAGGGTGGAGGACAGGTGGAGTTTAGATGAGTATGAGAGGAAAGATGGGGATTCTGGTGAACAGGTTGACATGAGGGAAAGTAGAGGGCAGTTTAGAGAAATGGTGGCGAACAGGTAATGTATAGGTCAGGTGACTAGATGAGGGAATATGAAAGAAAAGGTAACTAGATGACGGAAACATGCCGTAAAAACAGGTGACTTGGTGAATAGCTAAGCCTTGTAAGGGAAGAGTGGAAACGTGTGACTAGAATAGATGAGGGTAAATTAATACAACCAATGGATAGATTAAAACAGTAGAACACAGTTGATTATCTGAGAGACAGTGCAAACAACAGGTGATTGACGGGGCAGTTCAGCCAGGCAGCCTAGGGAACTACTACAGGTGATTGAATTAAAGGGAATGGATGAATGATTGACTGTATTAGGGAAAAAGTGGAAACCAGTTGTCTAGATAAGGGAAAGTGGGTAACTAACTGAGCCGGAAGAACAAAGTAGGTGACTAGAGGTCGGAAAAAGTAGAAAGTGGATGAATAGGCAAGGGAAAAAGTGGAAACCATGGGGTGAAAATACCAAAGAGGGTAGGAAGTCCAGGAAACAGAGCATGAAGAGATAATGTGAGAGCTACGGTATGTAAAAGGAGATGGGAACTCGTGGGAGAATTTGGGAGGGATTATCTCTGCTCATCCACTCTGGTGTCATCATTCTTATGGCTATCCTTTTAAGGGGAGGTTTTTAGTTTGGTCTCTAGATATCCATCAAGCTTAAGATTACACCCCCTTGAGCCCCTTTCAAGATAAATTTGTATATTTTTCGGTAGAAAAATTTCCCGGCTGAAAGCCGGTTCCTCTTAAATTACAGGCTCGCTATCGCTCGCCAGGATAAAATCGACACGTAAATTGCACGAAAGATCTTAAATTTGACGGAAATGGGGCGAAAGTTCTTAAAAACGCCAAACTAATGGGGCGACTGTCTTAAAATCTCAAAAGCACTGGGGCTAAACATGAGGGAAAAAGGGGTCCAGAAAAAAAATCCTCAAGTCGATATCTCCCCTCAAATACTAATGCTCTTTATTTCTATTGTCAACACAAGCAGCATTTTTTCGTCGTTTTTTTCTTTCTCTGTCCGTGCTCTCTTTTCCATAATTTTAAGAACCATTAGCATAGCCATAGTGGATTATGCAGCTCTCCAATATACCCAAGTCTAATATATAACGTAGGTCTATAATATAGCGTACCCATATCTCCCACACTCTGCTTTCTATAGTCTCAATCCTTTTTCTACAGCCTACGGTAGCCTCCGTAAATATGATTTGTTGTATTTATCCTCGCGTTTCATCATATCCTTATATTACATTATTTTATCTTCTCATTTCCTCGAATTTTCCTCCTCCTCTCTCTTCCACTTCCATTCTCCCATTTTCCCCGTTAAAATTGAATGACCTAGCTGTCTCTTCAATTCCAGATCCTTTCTATAATATTTCCCTCGCAATATGTAACTTCTCTAACTTCTCTTGCACTTCATAGAATCATATTTATGTTTACCATTTATCCTTTGTTATTTGTATGCGTAGGCTGTCTTGCTTCAATATTATTTTTAATTCTGATATCTCGCCATGTAATTTCCTCCTCCATATCTACCTCCTCTTCCTCTGTAATAATTTGTGGTCCCCACGTCTTTCTATTAATGGTCCCTTTAAACCTCCCTCCCTACTTCTGTTTTCTTCTTAGGCTACCACTCATTCTCCTCTTTTCTTTTATAACACTCCTTCCTTCTCTTCACTAGCCCATTCTACTTCAAGCACTTCTCGTCTTTCTTCGTGGCCAAAGGAACATCTCTACTTGTCTCTACCAACCAACTGACAAACTAGAACAAAATGGGAAAGTGTTTTTTATAAAGGTCAGTGCAGGGATGCCTAAGAGAGGACATGGAGGAGGATAAATACTAAGATGATGATGGCTAAGAATAAGAAGTGAAGGAGGACAAAGAAGATGAGTAAGGCAAAGAATAGAGGGAGAAGATATAGGAAGAAGAGGAGGAAGCAGAAGGAGAAGCATAGGGAGAAGGAGATGAGAGGGAAAGGTAGAACATAAATAAAATGAGTATGGGTAAGAGTAATGTGAAGAAGAATAGGAGTGAGCAGAAAGAGAGGAGGAGGGAGAAGAAGAAAAAGAGGAGGAAAAGGGAGAAGGGAAAGGAAGGTCATGTGACAGGTAGTTTCTGGAGAGGAATCCGGGGAGACACACAAAGACCTAGAAAAAAGATAAGAAAACAGTGAAAAGGGAAAACTTGATATCATTTTGTTAGGCCGCCCAGAACCGTTACGGTGATTGGTCCATGTAACGAACCGAACACCCCCCAGACCCAGAGAAAGAGAGAGTGAGAGAGAGAGTGAGAGTGTGTGTGTGTGAGATAGAGTGAGTGAGTGTGTGAGATAAAATGAAAGTCAGTGAGTCAGAAAGATAATGTGTGTGTGGGAGAGAGAGAGAGATGGCAAGTAGAGAAAAGAAACCTTAAAATACGAGATGGAGATTAAAACTATGGAGATAGAGGAAGACGGAGGACAATGTTTTAAAATAGATTGTCATTATACTGTAGGGTAAGTACAAATAAAATATATAGAACTGACAGGGAGAGACGGAGCAGGTGGATCAAGTAAACATTACACTGATCCCTATTGTTGTTTCTGTATACAGTATGGTTGTTACAGGTACTACCCCCCCCCCCCTCTCTTTCTCTCTCTCTCTGTATATATATATATATATATATATATATATATATATATATATATATATATATATATATATATATATATACCAGTATATATAATACCAGTATATATAATATATATATATATATATATATATATATATATATATATATATATATATATATATATATATATATGTGGCAGAGTGGTCTTGCCACTGTACTGGTAATCCAATGGACCCGGGTTCGAATCCCAATATGTCAATGGGAAGATATTATTGGGATGGAATTTGTGCTGTACCTAGTTTCAGTGCATTACCACAGCACACCGAAATGCCCAAACAAAATACCCTCATTGTTCCCTGATTAAATAGCACTGTATGAATATTCCCATATTCAAAATATGCGACAGGGGGGCAATGCCTAGTGAGTTAATTGCTCAATAGGTGGCGTTCTGAGAGTGAGGGTCCGAGCCTGGGGAGTGAGACTGTGAAGCGCAGAGGTGAAGCAGCTTCAGAGATGGAGTTGGGTTCGAGCCGTGAATAGGTGCTTCGCATGTCTCACTCCCTAGACTGGACCAAGACCTCACGGGCCTCACCGTGTTCAGCGGTAGAGTGTAAAGGCTATCAGCCTATGCCCGAGAGGGAGTAGTTGGAATATAGAAAAAAAAAAATATATATATATATACGGTACGGAGAGAACGGGAGGTCGGGGGGAGGGGGGTCGAGGCAGTCTAAGGTTGCAATTATAGAAACAAAAAATAATAACGAAATAAATCAAACTTATAGAGCTCTGTAACAGAACACGCTTATAGTTTGGTCCCTGGTAATCCCTTGCAAATATCATCCGACTCCAGCTTTTATACTTACAGTAATTATGTTACCCGGCAGTTGAGTTCATACACATTCCCAATTATATCTCATTGTCGAATAATTCTGTTTATATATTCGAGTATCACGAATAAGTGGATTATATATGAAAGAGTGAGTGAGCTTAATATATAAATATTGCTGGGCCCATCAATTGTGACCCACATTATGTGTTGAAAAGTATATGCAGCCTGTTGGGCTTAGTATATAGATACTACACGGTGATCAAATATTAGGCTTTACGATGTCGATTAAATCTCTACCCACACACATGTATTATTCAGATGAGTGTACTACCGGTATAAATAGTGTCAACATGTACGATAGGTTAGGTACATTTTGTCACTTAAATTATTAATTTAACTGCTCAGTGTCTTCTGCGACGATTACATTTTTTTTTAATGACATCACGTACCGGTACTAATTAAATCGTAAATGATAATTTGTTAGCCTACTTTATATATCCATGTTTTATGCCACGATCAGTCCCACTTCCTCTTAGAAATGTGATTAAATATATGAATGACGTTGGGCCGATTTAATATTAACAATGATATAGGCCATGTCGGTATCAGCCCTACTCCCTCCCACAAGTGTTATTCATTATTTGAATGATGTTGGGCCTATATATTAATTAATGTTGTTTGTCCGTATCAGCCCCACTTCCTGCCACCGCTGATAACATGAGTGACAAGGGAGCGTGTTTGTGTGTCTGGATTATTGATAAGCCGGAATTAATATCCTGAAACGCCTCCTTGTCATGCCAAAACTTCCTCTGTTATGTATTATCCTGTAATAGTTTCCTGTTATGTACGCTACTATCTTGTATTCATTTCCTTTTTAGCCTCGTCTTGTACACCATATCTTGACCTGTATCTCATTTCCCTATCGTATGTTCCACTTCTACGTAATTTACTTTCAAGTTAGGTGTTTTCCCCCATTTTGTCTTGACCTTATTAAATTCACCTTATAACCTACTGTAGTTTGTATTTTCCACTTTTGTTTCGTAACTTTCTCATTTAAGGGGGGTGACCTGTTTTTGTTCTGTCCTTTTCTATCTTTCTCTGGCTTGTATCCATTTGGCCCCATTCAGCCTACTGGTTTAAGACGTTTATCCCCATCCAGGTGTCAATTTTTTACTGGTGAGCGGTAGCGAGCCAGCATATTTTTGATTTCGTTTGACAGCAGGCTAAATTTGTACATTTTTTAATAGAAAAATGTCTCCGGCGAAGCCGGATTTCTTCATATAATGCTGGCTCGCTATCGCTCGCCAGGAAGAAATCGACACCTAGATGGGGATAAACGTCTTAAAATAGTTGGCTGAATGGGGCCGAATGGATACAAGCCAGAGAAAGAGAGAAAAGGACAGAAATAACAAAAAGCAGATCACCCCCCTTAAGTCTTATCTCCCATTTATCCTGCTACTAAATCACACTAGCTGAAACTAGTATATGGTATGTGTGTAAAGTACAAGGGATTTTAGTCATTTCTCCTGGTACAGTATTAAGAGAAAGAAACCCAGGAGTAGTTTCCATGAGAGAGAGAGAGAGTATATTAGGGGTAGGGGGTATGTATTATTAGGCATAACAACTTTAAATTGACATAAGTTTATTTGTTTGTGTTATATTTTGGCAAAGTAGGTTTGCTGTAGTAGTGACGAGCGTATGTGTGTAAATATATCAGGTATTATATCTAATCTATGGGTCCTTATCTTCCCCACCACTGACTAATCCTGGGGAACATTATAATATATTTTTTGTTTATAATGTTCTTCAATATTAGCTGGTGTTGTGTCAGATTCATTCGTAACATCTACTACATAACAAGTTATGCCATGCCTTGTTACATGTACAGTATATATTATATACTGTACATGTAACAAGGCATGGCATAACTCGCCATTAAGGGGAGATCTCCACTTGAGGGATTTTTTTCTTGACCCCTTTCTCCCTCATGTTTAGCCCCATTTCTTTTGATATAAAACGTTTGCCCCATTAGTTTAGCGATTTTAAGAAATTTCACCCCATATTAAGACCTTTCGTGCAATTCAGGTGTCGATTTTATCCTGGCGAGCGATAGCGAGCCTGTAATTTAAGAGGAACCGACCTTCGGCAGGGACATTTTTCGGTAGAAAAATGTACAAATTTATCTTGAAAGGGACTCAAGGGGGTGTAATTTTAAGTTTGATGGAGGTCTAGGGAACAAACTAAATACCTCCCCTTAACCCCCTCTGTACCGTCGACATCCTTTGTATTTGATTCTGGCCACTACTAATCGATTTTATTCAGTTTAGTCTGGATCTTTAGCAAATACAGTGCTTCAAACTATCTCAATCAACCCTTTCAACTACCGCAGATCATTCCTAAGCTGCATAAAATCGTATAAATATAGCTATAATATAATATAACAGACGTCGCTGGTACAGAAAGGGTTAACACCTTCAGTACGATGGGGTCACCATAATTTGGTTCTGGTTAACACGAGACGATCTTATGTTACGTTTTCGAAATTGGGTTTTATTTTAGTGTGTGGTTTATTTTGACAGCTTTATGTTAGTGTTGTGGTGGCGGGTGTGGCGTGAGTGTGTATATACATTGTGGTGGCGGGTGTGGCGTGAGTGTGTATATACATTGAGTGTTAACTCTTATCTGTGGGTCCTTATCTCTCCCATGACTAGTCCTGGGAAACATTACCAGTGATCTTCAGATGAGGCCGCTCCTGTGACACATTCATTCATAGCATCTGCTAGTTATAACACTAACTACAATTCGTCAATAATACACTCTATCCTATCCCAATTTCATTCTTGTAATATTAAATTTATATGAACACATGTTTAAAAATATGTTTGATTTATTTATTTAGCACAATGAATCCTTTTGCTGACTGTCTACGCACGTATACGCTTGAAGTATTATTCACTATACGGTAGTGTATTTCCAAATGGCCTGGCACTGTACCAGAGCGTTATGTGTTTGGTAGCCCGGTAACAGAGTAGTTTGGGTTTGGGAGTTTAGACAATAGAAAACAGAATTTGTCGTTTTGGGATAATTGAGTTTCCACCCGGGGAACATTGTTATTATGTTGTTTTAACATGGCGGGGCAATTACCCGTGCGTCTATCCTCTTACGGTATATTGGTACGCCAAATGTTTATATATATATACACAGTATATAACTATTTTCGTGTTTTACTTGTTATCGTGTTCCCTCTAACCATTTCCCTTTTGTCCATAGGTACGGTACAGTCTTAACCAGTAGTTCGTAAGTACTAGTTTCTGCTTTATAAATTGCTGTTAATAATTAATTGATACATGTTACATGTTAAGATTAACGAAAACCTAGCTACCAAATTGGCCTACATAGATTTCCCGGTTTCCGTACAGGATAATCTATACAGCAGGGTCCAGAGAATATATTCTCTGGACCCTGATATACAGTATGTGTTACCGGTACCCAAATACAGTACCGGTACATGGGTAGCTTTAGGCATTTGAGTATAAACCAATGTATACAAAAGAACACCTGTATATTGTGTGTACTGTGGCGGATACCCCCCTCCGTAATTCTGCCACCAGCCTGCTCTTTAGTTGGGGATGAGGATAGGATCCAGAGGGGGACAGGTTGATGAACTTAACGAAAGGGAGTTTAACGAAGTCGCCTTGTTTTTTTTTGTTTTTTTTTACTAGACTTTCAAGCTGACTCAATCCCAGGTCATCTCCGTAGCTAATTTGTTCTAACCTAGCCTATCTTATGATAGCTTAGTCTAACCTACCATATAAGATCCCCCTTATTGATCATGTATTAGAAGAGAATTCCTATTCAAAGATACAATGTTACCATGTTCACCCGTGTTTCTTTGGTGGCGTGTTGTCTAAAAGATGTTGCAAATCCTTATATCGTAATTAATGGTTGTTTCAAGATATACAATTCCAATTTGATGGTGATTACGCTCCCCCCTCGCAAACACCCAGGGCGAGAGTGGGAGGGTTGTTGTGCTCTAAAATATAGTCTTGGTGGGGTTACCGTACGTGCTCTACCAAGAATTGTGTTTACTGCTTGAACCAGTTGTGTGCGAGTGTAGGGCCAGACCAAGTGCCTCTGCTACACCAGACACCGGGTGACACCGGCCACCTCCCCTATAGTGGTTCTCACGCCCATCCGCCGCCCCCGCGTCCCGTGGGTGAGGTGGCCCGCTGATCCCTGGGGTCACTGGGGGGCCGGGTGTGAGAGGGGGGGCTCCAAGGGTCACATCAACTTGGGGTCAGGGCCGAGGGAGAGGCAAGGGAAGGATAGCAACGGAAAATTAGAGAATTGGAGTCTCTAAACATTAGGCTATCATAGTGCAGTTGGGTATATGTATAGTACGTGCTTAGATTAATATCCAGTATTTGATAATAAATAATATTTCGTGAGCTTGTGCATAAACCTTTAACTGTCTTGATCACGTAATGGTTAGTGCGCGGAATTTTGGTGTGAGTATCCTAGGTTCGAATCCTTGGAGTACCACATGTATTCATTAGTTTCATTGATTTCATTACTTAGGTTTATTTGTAAATTAATTGGTAGATTGGTGATACTATGAATATACAGTATATATATACACACGTTTGTTGTTGATTACCAATATACCCTAGATCAGTGCTCTTCAACCTTTTTTTTATGTCGTCCACCCCTAGTGGTGATTTGGTAAAAACTGTCCACCCCAAATGTTTGTTCTCTTTCAAAAATCTCCCGGTTCTAACAATAATTGAACATCTAACTTTTATATTTCAATTCTACAATTATGTAAATAGAAAAAAGCAGTTTCACTCTCATTCTCTATTTAAAGTTTACGTATTCTTCCATATAATTACACATGCAGTCTAAAACTAAAATATTCAAAATATACAAGAACAAATTAAGCATGTCTTTGGTATTCAAGAGACAATTTATTTTTTCTTCAGGAGACAAAAGTAAACTTGCAGATAATATTAGCTATATCTGATATTCTATAAAACAAACCATTTTCCTTCAAGAAACACAAATCAGTGGCTTGGCTGCTGCTGCAATTTGCCTATCAGCTTAAATCGAGGCATCAGCCGATTTTCAAGTGCAACTCGCATGAGAGGATCCAAATTCAGAATGGCATTCCTGTTCTTTGTCTTGATTAAAACTATAATTTAGAAACCTTGCTCACACAAATATGATGTTGGCATCTGTACAAACATCTGCTCAGAAAACTCCTTGGATTTTCCTTACAACGGCATCGATTGCACCAACCATTATTTTTGCACCATCAGTAGTAACCGACTTGCATTGTGGCCAGTCAATGAACTCTTCAACCATGAAATAATTCAGTTTCAGAAAAATCTGGCAGGATCTCGTCCACCCACCTGTCCACCCCAAGACAGCCGTCCACCCCTCATATCACTTAGTCTCGTCCACCCTATGGTAGACTGTCCACCCAGGTTGAATAGCACTGCCCTAGATTATAATTTCAGTTTTATGGCGTAGCGATGTCTACTGCAACAGTTATTATCATACAAGTATCGTTGTATGAAGACAATTGAACTATGAAGGAATGGATGATTTATGAGCTAACAAGCAGCAACATGTATATATAGAAAATTGAGGACGTTTTAGCTTCCATACAGAAAGTAGTCTCGATGTTTATATACTGTATACATCGAGAGAGAGAGAGAGAGAGAGAGAGAGAGAGAGAGAGAGAGAGAGAGAGAGAGAGAGAGAGAGAGAGGTAGTCTGGAAACTTTGTGTATGCCTATGTCTGTGGTAGCATTTCTTCAAAAAAATCCCACGGCGAGTAAGAGACATGAGGGGAGTCTCGTTGACAACTTCAAGAGAGCCCTCGATATCGAACTGAAAAGAGTGCCAGATGAGCTCATCTTCTCTGGGGAACGCTCTACCCCCTCATACTTTCTGCTGCACCAAATGACAACCCACAACAAAGGGCAGCACGCTCCTCGGTGCCACTAGCAGAGTGGCAAACCCAACATTAGGTAGGCTGTGTGCATGTACAGTACGTACCTGTCTGTGAGTGTGAGTGAACCGTGGGAATAACCTTGTTGGTGTGCCAGACCTGAAGAAGACCCGACCCCCCCCCCCCTCTCTCTCTCTCTCTCTCTCTCTCTCTCTCTCTCTCTCTCTCTCTCTCTCTCTCTCTCTCTCTCTCTCTCTCTCTCTCTCTCATTTCCAATTTTCACGAATTTACTTCTGTGGAGTTAATTTTTACATTGTATTTCAAGAAACTACTATTATTTGATGAGTGAAGTGATTCAGAGTTGCACATGGCAAAACACCTGATATCATATATATATATATTTTGTCTGCCCTATGCAGTATGTAGGGCTGAAGGCAATGGTTAATTCAAACACTCACACACTTACATAGTCACACTACTATAAGTCAGTAGGCTAAGCGTTACGTTTTCTTATTATTAACCTATATTATTGTATGTATTAATCCGGTACAGCATAGTTACAATACACCTTCCCATTATAATCTGAACCCCCCCCCCCCCTCTCCCATCTTGTAACCCACCGTTCTCATTGCACGGCTTGCTATTAGTTTCTAGGTTACGATAATTGGCCACAGTCATTACGGAACAGATGAGACGGGTACTGGCGGAGGAGAGGATGGGGATGGTTTTATTTAGTATTTATTGCCGGACTTCTCTTTGATAGCTATTATTTAGAAGTGACAAATAGTGCAGTTAGTTTTATAGGTAATCGTTGCCATTGTTTGTGTTAAAGGATGTTACAGTAACGGTTATTTTCCTGATTACGACAAAGTATAATTTTGTTTAGATGATAATTGTTCAGACTCAATAGTTTGACTCAAAATATTATTACGGTACCCGGTATGTCCTAATAATGACATGTTTGCAGTGAAAACCTCTGCTAGGGGGTAGTGTTATTTATTTTGTATTGTTGTATTTCTCCAGTATTGCTAATTAGCAAACATTAAGCTCTGGTATAACGACTAACTCGACATACTCCTGTAGCTGCGTGTAGATTTGTTAGTTGTGGTTTTGTTATAGCCTATCGTAGTTCAATGGATAGTTACATGTTTATGGATACTTTTTATTGGATAGTAATGTATATTATTACATTCAGCTGTGTTCATAGCAAACATGTATGCGATAGTTCGGCCACTGAATATTTTAGTAATTTACTGAAACTGTATGGGTAGTAACATGGTGCTGCTGTGTTGACAATAAGAGGGCTTTACTACACATATAATGACCTTATATCATCTCTGTGGGTGGCAGCATGGTATTAATTGATATAATATGTGCCTTTGTGGATTGTGATATCACCATAGTGACTGGTTGGTCGTGCTAATATTTTACTGAAGCTCAGTAAATAGTAAAACTGAATTACTTTAGCTCTGTAGATTCAAGCGTGCTTAACTGCAGCTCTTTAGATAGTACCGGTACCATTATTTTAACTGTAAATAATAGGATGAGTTTACTTGAGGTGAGCGGATTGTATGTACCATGGTTGTTGTAGAAAGAATATTAGATAGGCTGTGATCGTAGGGGAGGTGTAATAGTGATTGTGGTTCAGTCTCAAGCAGAAGTATTTGTTATACAGGTGATGTTTGTGGTGGTAGGGAAGGTTTGACTGGTAATTACGCTGATAGTTATGGAATCCTTTCTTTAGCTGATGTATTGGTTATAGAGGCTGTCTTATATTGCATGTGGTGGTGTGTAAGGTGTGACTTTCTACCTTGGTGTTACTTGTGTGGTTCTTGCTTTAGGTACCGGTAAGGTAGATGTTACAGAGATGTCGTCATATTGGTTGTGGTGGTAAGATAGGTGTGAGTGTTGTAAACTTGGCACTTGTGTGGTTTACGCTTTAGCTAAGGTAGTTGTTGGAGAGGCTATGGTATATTGGATGTAATGGGGTGGTAGGAAAGGTGTGAGCATTGTGAACTTAGTACTTGTATGGTTCATACTTTAGTTTAGGTAGGTGTTCTAGAGGTGATGGTATATTAGTTATGGTAGTAGGGAAGGTGTCAGTGTTATAAACCTGACATATGTGTATTTCATACTTTAGTTGAGGTACATGTTACAGAGGTGGCGTTAATATCGGCTGTGGTAGTAGCACACTAGGAGAGATGGTGGTGGTTGTTATAGAGGTAACTAGGAGAGGTTTGGTGTTACAGAGGTAATGGCAAACCGGTAGTAGTTATGTTGATAGAAAGGTGTGACTAGAAGGAGGTAGTTAAAGGATTGACGGTATATTGGTTGTAAGGTGTGAGTGTGGTTAACGTTGGTGGTAGTTGTGGTTGATAAGCTCCCAGGGACCTGTCTGACCACCACCCTGTACCGTTACCACCCGATTGCTACTCCGCCTCCCCCTCCACATTCCAAACTACTCCACATTCTTTGATATTGCACATTTCACACATGTTCTCGCGTTACTTAAATATGCATGTCACTTAACTCCATATTCCACTCTAAACCATATTCATCTGTATTCCACAATACTCTGTATATCTCATTCCTTAGTATTCCACATTAATCAACATGTTCCAATCTTTTGTAATGCACCCAACTCTACATTTTTTACTACAATTCATACTTGACTACTCCACATGTCACATTGTTATGCCTCACTATTTCACAGTTTTCTCTACACATTATTCATTACACATTCGTTAGTGGTGATGGGCTGGTCTATCAGAGTGAGAGCTGAGCGATCTCTGCCAGCTTACTCTGACTGTTCCTTTTACTTATATATTTTCTAGATCTCAAGTGACGGCGTCTTTTCCATGGATCAACCTCCCTTCTGCCAACCTAAAAGTTGGCAGATTGGGAGCCAAAGCGTCACATTTTCCCCTTGCCCCTCAACTTTCCCTTCATAATTGCTGAGGGGCACAGGGCCTTGGGTGGGGCTTTGGTTTCCCGGGCGTTTCCGCACCCTCCTCAGCTCCCTGCCTTAGAGTGGCTTCGGTCACCCGGGCTTTGTTAGTGGTAAGCAGAGAGGGTTTTGTGGGGGCTCTCTATGGCCTTGGCCTTGCTCGGGACCTTGGGGCTGTTCGGCCAGGCAGCCTGGGGAACAACAACAACAACAACAACAACACATTCGTTAGTACTCCACATATTTCCTTACACATTCCATCCCAAAGTACATTCCACAATAATCACAATAATTACGGTCATCAACAGTCCACGTCCACGGTAAACATTCTCCACTATGCCATCCCACATTCCAAACTATTCTACACTGCTCCTTAAAACACAAGTCTCACAAATCACATTGTTCTTTATTAAACATTATACGCTACTTTACATTCTTATGAATACCAACCATTCCTCACTCTTCATGTTGCTCACATACAACTTCCTCATTACCTTACTACACATTCCTCGCTTTTCCCACTATGTGTTTTGTTAATCTGTGTAAACGGCTTACTGTAGGATGCTCTGAATGACTCCTTTTTTCACATAGCTTGCCTTAATTAATATAACTAAAAGATTAACCAGACAACATAATAATTTGTACCGGTATATGTCCAGAACTAACACAGGCACTTGTGTCTGGTCTATCGCTGTAGGCCTACTATTTTTATAGGACCTTAGAAGGTTAGTCATACAAGGTACTTTTTGTTTCCTGCAGCCTTTCTCGGCAAAACTGGTCTGGAATGTTTAAAAGATCTCGGCCAACTATGGAAATGTACCTTCAGTTTGTTTACCAACACGTATGCAAAAAAAAAAAAAAAAAAACGCTAGTAATCTTGCCAGGATACAGTTGCCGGAAAACCGTTCGTGTTCCTGCCTGAAGTGTAGAATTAAGTAGCCACATTTATTGCTTACACTAATGGAGTACCTAATGTTAAATCTAGAAGTGTATTATTTTTGTTTAAAAGACGATTAGTTATTTTGTTTTAACTAGGATAAATTGTATGCAAGTGTCGTGGCCATTACTGTCTGTGATAAACTAATTGCTACATACAAAATCAATGGTCTTACTTTCAATATGATTTAATTGCAATATAATAACATAAGAACATAAGAAAATGGGAGTCTGCAGAAAGCCGATTGGCCCAAGCAAGGCAGATCCCTGTCCCACACAACCCCAATTACAAAGCCCAATTATAGGCTCAACACTCTAATACCCTGAGGATCATCTTACCAAAACGGTTAGAGATTAACGCAGGATTACGGGGGTCTGCAGAGCGCTGATTGGCCCAACCCTGCTGATCCCCCTTCACACCCAACCCTTCTCGTCCATATGCTTATCCAATTTTATCTTAAAGCTCCCTATCGTTTTTAATCCCACTATAGCACCTGGTAGTCCATTCCACCCATCTACAACTCTGTTACCAAACCAATATTTGCCTATATCTTTTCTGAAACGAAATTTATCTAATTTGAAACCATTGGTACGAGTTCTTTCGCTATCACTGAGCTTTAGTACATTTGTCATGTTCCCTTTGTTAATCCCACTAACCCACTTGAACACCTCTATCATATCCCCTCTAACTCTGCGTCTCTCTAACGAATGTAAGCCTAATTTCTTCAACCTTTCTTTATGCTGCCCGGGTATGCAGTTTTAGCTATGTGTATGCGTATATGTAAAAGTCATAGTTTTGTATGAATGTGAACTCGATTTTTCTGTATTATTTTCATTAATGTAACCCTATCTACATGTCTGTTTTACCCACAAACGTCCGCCATATATTTGGTCCACTAATATAATTTGTAGTGTGTGGTGTAGCTTCATCCATGTAAGTCTTCCACATTCCTTCACCGACCACACCTCTCTACCTCTCTCAGACACATACACCCGGTTCTTCACCACCACCACCACCCCAGTGCAATACTCCCGCATCACACCTCCTCCACCACAACATACAGTTCATCATCACCTCCATCATCATTACCAGTCTTAAAACTACAGTATGCCACTTCTAATCTCATCACCATATTCAATATTGTAATATTTGTTTTATCTTACACTTCGGTCATCACTAAAACGACCATCACCACTTTTACTCTCACCACTGAGAACCAAGACTCTCACTATCACCTCTCTAACCCATCACCACCACTACCACTGCTATAGTCTATTCGTTATAAGTAGGCGAGAAATCATGACCTCTTTCCTCTGTAACTCAAAAAGGGCTTGAGCAAATTGGCTGTAAATTTCCACATCTATTCCTTAACTGACTCTTCCTAAATGGTAGAAATATTAGGTCGATTACTCTTGTCAATTTTTAGTTACAGAGGTCAGTGGTCATTATTTATCACCTACTTACAGTGGATAGACTACCGGTATACCACCAACACAAAATGTCTTCGCCACTTGACTGTCCCTTAGCTATCTTCACCCAAAGTATATATACACTAACTTGTATGTACAGTATATAAACTTTGCCTTCACCACCACTGCCTCCACTAGGGCAATGCTCTCACCACTCTTTCATCTAGTGCAAAGCGATCGGCAAACACCACCGCCGTCTCTACACAAGTTCATGACCACCTCCAAGATCACTACTAGTACGACCACCTTCACGATTTCTACTCTTATCGTCATATCACACATTTTCTAGCACCAGCATCGCAACAGTTCATTAGCGCCAATACGATTACCACCACATACACAACTCGCATCTTCACAGGAGTTCATCACCACCTCACTTTTTCTTCGTCATCATCACTACCATTCCTACTATCACCATCATCACCACCTCGGCTGTTTAGTCACCCCATCACTACTGCGAAGACCTTGGGGAAGTATGTTGCCTCCACAACTACAGTGATTTATTTCCACCAGCACCACCACCTGTATCAGTTAAACACTCCCCCCCCCCCCCCCCACCCCCACACACACACACCCACACCCACCCACCCACCCACCCACTTACACAACTGCATAGGTCAGTGTGTAGCCTATCATTTTCTGGGTTGACACTGAACTTTGGTCTGTTTTGTCCTCTAGTTGTGTCTCTGCAAAATAACGTCAGATTTAATATACCTTACCCCTCTTGGGCCACCATATGTGTTTCAGTTTAATTTTGTTTTACTTTTTTTTTTTTTTTTTTTTTTTTCTATATTCCAACTTACTTCCTCTCGGGCATAGGCTGAGAGCCTTAACATTCACCGCTTTACAATGAACAGTGAAACCCGTGAGGTCTTGTTCCAGTCTAGGGAGTGAGACATGTGAAGCACGTAGAGTACAACGAGCACCTGCCATCTTGCCTTCACATGAGGCACGGTGCTCACTCATGGCCCGAAACGACCCCATCTCTGAAGCCACCTCGTTCCTGTGCTTCACTATCTCACCCCCTACACTCGGACTCTCACACTTACACACACACAACGCCACCTGTTGAGCAGACAACTCACCAGGCATTGCACCCCTATAGTATATTTTGAATATGGGAATATTCATACAGTGCTATTTAATCAGGGAACAATGAGGGTATTTTATTGACGTTTCGGTGGGCTTGTGGTAATGCACTGATACCAGGTACAGCACAAATTCCATCCCAATAATATCTTCCCATTGATACATCGGGATTTGAACCCGGGACCTTTGGATTACCAGGCCAGTGGCAAGACCACTCCACCACACCTCCCCTAAATCTACTTACTGTAGATTTCCTAGTAGTATGTCACCATTAGCCATAAAGTTTCAAAATGTTTAGTGAGTGACTACCCAAATCATCTATTCGTACAGTCGCGAGCACCCATTTGAATCTCCCGACCTTTAAACCAACTTCTGATGCATTTGGGATATAATAAGATAATGCGTGGTCTCATTTGTGTCCGATTCTTATTCAATGGGCGAGCTCGCACACACAAATCATGTGGTAAGTGGCTCAAAATGTTGCACACATTTCTATGGGCCTTCCTTAAAAGTTTTCGTTTGCTCAATGACGTCATCTTAGATCAACGGAGAGAAAAATTAATAATTTTAAATTACATTGATGGGTCCTAGCAAGATTTTTAGAGTGACTGCTTAAACCCATATCTAGCCATCAAACTATCGAAACGACACACATTTGTGGACACGTGCTCCGTGTGGGCGCCCCCATTGGGTGTGACGTAATTAATACTTACGACTGTACATCCACCACCACCACTACCACTATAGTCAGTTCAAATTACCTTGGTAACCGTTTCTCTTCCCCGAAGTACAATTGTCAATAAAAACTATACTGTAAATAGTCTATATGTTTCCAGCTGACGATTGCAGATGATTTTTCAATATTTAATGGAAACACATAAAACTGCTGTCTCTGCGCCATATGAATACCAAATTTTCATTGTTAACAGCTTATTTAGGTAGCCAATTTGCCATCAGCTGAAAACACTACATCTATCTATATACAGTATGTATTGCCTGACGACGTAAGAGGTTTGAACTAACCGGAGAAATGGAATAATTAAGAAGTTATAGATACCGTACTCTTACTATGAAGACAAAAACTGCGAGAACTGTCAACAAAAGTACGATATGAGTTAAATATAGCAAGTGTATTGAAACCGACTATGCCAACCCCAACAGCCGTTCAGTTGCCATCATGAACACCGAAGGCCATTACCAACACCACAAATTCACACGCGTTCCTTCTCTAACTACTACTTTCAACGCTATCACTCTCAGAACCAATCCCACCCTCACTATTAACTTTACCTGTCACTATCATCGCAATTTACCATTATGTTATTACTGTTACAACCAATCCCACCCTCACTATTAACCTTACCTGTCACTATCATCGTAATTTACCATTATGTTATTACTGTCACAACCAATCCCACCCTCACTATTAACCTTACCTGTCACTATCATCGTAATTTACCATTATGTTATTACTGTCACAACCAATCCCACCCTCACTATTAACCTTACCTGTCACTATCATCGTAATTTACCATTATGTTATTACTGTCACAACCAATCCCACCTTCACTATTAACCTTACCTGTCACTATCATCGTAATTTACCATTATGTTATTAATGTTACAACCAATCCCACCCTCACTATTAACCTTACCTATATCACCATCATCGTTACCACCATTATTTTACTGTCACAACCAATCCCACCCTCACTATTAACTTTGCCTACCGGTATATCACCATCATCGTTACCATCATGTTATCACTGCCACAAATGATTAAATGAGTGACACTCCTATCCGGCACCCTCATCAAGATACCACCACTGCATCACCATTAACCTATCGCCGTAAACGCTACCTCCTTCACCAATGCTATCATGCAACACCAATAGTCCTCATCACCAATACACCAGTACACCCATCGTCACCAGCCTTCATATTAGAACCACGCACCTTCATCACTTTATTCTTTATTGATTGAGAAATTATGAACCCTTTGGCTCTTAGAGGTAATCCCATTAACCAAGTTATGATAGCCAATAGTGAGGTTAAGTAAACGATAAAGTAAATTACCATAGCCGACTAACCTCCAATTCATTGAACTGATCTAAATTCTCAATTTAACCAATCTCGTAGTTACGATAACAATCTTGATTGAAAATAATGTTAACAGCGTTACTGTGGATTTTATAGTAAGAGAAGATGAGACACATTAGGATCTTTGAATGTTTATAATGTGAGCACTCTTAAATCTGCTAATATGGGTAACTGTCTATTATGGCAATATAAAGCACGATTCATGGGAATGCCACATTGCTTACAACCGAAACAAATATATCTTGTCCAGAGATATCTGTGTCAGCTTTTACTATTTGGTTTGTGTATGGCCCATATAGTGTTTAGAACATTACTGCAATAAACCCGACCTCACGCGTCGTTCCGCCACCACCACCACCACCACCACATCGATCACCACCACAAATGTCAAAAGAGAAACTTCAATGTTAAGCTTCATGTCTTACTTTATGGTGTACTACCTGCATACACAATGGTAACTAGACTGTAACTTTAATCTGTGACAATGTATTGGTTTGGCTTTCCTTGTACACGTAATACTGTAAGTGTGCGATTTAATTCTTAATGTACCGGCAGTGTTTAATCAATAATGTGTAATGGTTATTTGCAGTACTGAGCTAAGCTGTTCATATCAAGATGGGTGTGTGTGTATTTAATATAGTGTTTTGTTATTTAAGTATTAATAAATTGGCAATAATGCATGCAATTTTACAATTCGTTAAATCAAATAATTAGTTCTCGAAGATCGTATTTAATGTGATACTATTTTTTGTATCAACTTATTCCTAGATTTATGACCGCGACGCACGACAAAGCAGAACAATAGTTTGTATTGATTCAGTCCGTTGCAAAAAAAATTTTTTTCCAAAGAAAGATTACAGCGTAAAAAGTTTGACCAAGTTGTTTCACACTGTCATTGAGTCACATGAGAGTAAAAGGGTTATCGCATAAGAGCGTTTATCGCCAATATTTCGCTGGTCAAAATTGTTTTCGACAAGTATTACGGCATCTGTTGCACTGGTATCGAGAACTATACTAAATATAAGCTATATTAACGAGACAGAATTTTATAAACAGTATACCTCATAAGTTCCCAGACCTGTGATGACGATAACAGTTGAGGTATAATGTGTTTGAGTGATACCCGCAAAACGAAGATGATGTACACGTTTGGAGATATTTAACGACATAAATTTTATTTAGCATCCTAAGCATCATTAATGTTTAGATTTTGTATTGCATGATATAATATTATTATTGTCATTATTACTGGATTTGTTGTTGATGTTACTATCAAGGCACTATGCCGCAGTAAGATCGATCGAGAAGAAAAAAATAAAAAAAGAAGACTAGATATTTAAATATCAGTAATATTCTTGGTAATCATGCGTTAGTAAAAGGTTAGATGTAAACACGAACAACTTGTAATATAATTGTAGATACATTAAGCAGCTTTTTCTCAGTTACATTGTCTTCTTAATAATTTAGTTTTATTGCATTTTAGTGTCTACTGTCTTCTAATTTATAATTCAACGGTTTTGTACCAAACTATTGTTACATTCTAAGCTCTATACAACGGCTTCCTGACAAGATTTCACCTACATTTTATTGCTAGAATATACAGTACACAGGATTTGAGGAGGAACACTATTGACAACGTTTCCCTTGTAGCTTAATAAGGTTAAATATAAGCGAAACTTTGTCAAGCAAGTTTTCCTCTTCAAATGGTGTTTATGAAAATTAATCACCACCCATAACGAGGGGCGTCGCGCTCCTCGGTTCCGCTAGAAGAGTGGCGAACACATCAAAAGTATAAGGTAAAGGATGTACATTATTTTTGATATGATTATGTATATTTGTTTTCTGATTATTCCAAAATTAACACTATACCATTTTTATACCGTACATCATTTAGATTTAATTACTATTATTTAATATAAGTTTACTATTATTTACTTATTATTTTTTTCATATTATTTTTTAGTACTATTTTTTGTTTTCCTTTTTTTATAAACAAGTGTTATTAAGTAACTGATAGATGTGCTGATGCATTATATACCGCATATAATAATGGGATTAATAATATATTTACACAAATATAATCCGATGCTCATAAAGTCACAATCTTTGGCTTGCATTTGTAGAATGTACAGTATAAAACACATATTTTAGAAGGCTTTGGTTTCCCTTATCGCATTGCAGTTATGTTTGTTTTCACTTCATATTTTGATTGCTTTGATTATTATATCTATTTTTGGCGTTTTTCCACTCCTTTAAATTATTTTGTCAAACTATAACGGTGTCAATTTTTGTAAAGCCTGTCATTTTATAATACTGTTCTCGTCCCTAAATTAGGTTTATGTTGAAAGTTCTGTTATTTGAAACTGACAGCACTTGACAGTGTCATTTACTAGGTACTGTATACCGGTACTCATTAACGTTACGTTTTAGTATTATTCATAGTAAGGTATTAGTGAAAGTAGTAGTTGTAGCATTAGTAGTGATAATATTTTTGTTGTTGTTGTTTATTCATCAATATAAGCATAATTATTTCCGACATTATTGTTGTTATTACATTTTTAATCAGTACCGTCAATATTTAATTCTAAATTTGCTTGTTAACCTTTTCATCCGTTACCGCTCGTCGCTGCCTCCCCCCCTCATGAGAGAGGCCTAGCACCATTGATACTATATACCCCCCCCCCCCTCCACCACCACCACAGCTGCAACACCAAGCCGTTACCAATGCACCTCAACACAACAGAAAAACTCTGCTCTGGTGTAGGTTTATAGAGCTACTGTACCCCCCTCTTAACCCCCCATACCCCCCCCCTCTCTCTCTCTCTCTCTCTCTCTCTCTCTCTCTCTCTCTCTCTCTCTCTCTCTCTCTCTCTCTCTCTCTCTCTCTCTCTCTCTCTCTCTCTCTCTCATTATATATATATATATATATATATATATATATATATACACAGTATATATACTTGTATATATTTTTCCATCTATACATGTGTAACAATCTATCTGTCTATCTTAATAAATAAAGGTCAATGTTTGTCTGTTTGTCAGTTACCCGACCTTTGTTACTAAACTCCTCCCACAGTTTTGGTGCCAGGTGGGAGTGTGGGGCACCGTTGGAAAGCCCAGGCTATGGAGATGGTTTTAGGCGAGTTTAGTGGAAATCAGAGACACTTTTGTTTAATACATTTTTCGGCAGAACTTATGTAGTATATGGGAGCGAAAAAATTGCCGTTTGGGGCAGAAGGAGGCCTCCGATCGAAAAGGTGTATGGAACGAAAGTTGTTCGCAGCTCCCCAAAATGGGGGTACGGATGAGGTCAGATCCAAAATCGGAGGTCATTTAGCGTCCGAAATCGAGGTCGCCGTTTAATGAGGCACAGGGAGGGTCG
>JBAKBP010027919.1:0-29395 GCA_037953745.1 Lithodes maja | reverse complement strand
GAAATTAGAGACAAAGGCACAGATGGAGGGATAGAAACCGAAGGAGGGTAGTTTAGAAATTAAAGATTTATGCCAGACTCTATCGAAGGCTTTCGATATGTCTAGTGCAATAGAAAAAGTCTCACCGAAGTCCCGAAATGAGGATGACCAAGAGTTAGTAAGATATGAAAGAAGATCACCAGTAGAGTGACCCTTAAGGAAGCCATACTGGCGATCTGAGAGCAGATTATGAGAAGAGAAATGCTTAAGAAATTTGGAAGCAAGAATAGTTTCAAAAACTTTAGAAAGACAAGAGATAAGAGCAATTGGACGATAGTTGGAGGGTTGAGAGCGGTCACCCTTCTTTGGGACAGGTTGAATGTGAGCAAACTTCCAGCATGAAGGGAAGACGTTAGAGGATAGACAGAGACGAAAGAATTTGCCTAGGCAGGGAGTCAGCACGGAAGCACAGTTTTTGAGAACAACAGGAGGAACACCGTCCGGACCGTACGCCTTATTAGTGTTAAGCCCAGAGAGGGTAGAAAGTACATCTTTAGAAGAGATTAGGATATTAGGCATAAGTAAGAGAGAGGAGGGCGGAGAGGGAGGAATAGCACCGGAATCATCCAAGGTGGAGTTTCTAGCAAAAGTTTGAGCGAAGAGTTTAGCTTTGTCAGAGGAAGAAGTGATGGTTGTGCCATCAGAGTGGGAAAGGGGAGGAAAGACGAGGAAGAGAAATTGTTGGAGAGGTTTTTGGCTAGATGCCAGAAAGCTTGGGAAGAGCTAGAGTTGGATAGTTCAGTGCATTTATTATTGATGAAAGAGTGTTTGGCAAGTCGAAGAACAGATTTGGCTTGATTCCGGGCAGAAACATATGAAGAATGAGAGTCTTGAGTTTTAAGGCGTCGGTACCGTTTGAATGCTTCCTCCTTATTGCGGACAGCAGTAGAACAGGCGTGAGTAAACCAAGATTTTTTAGCATTAGTCTGAAAGAAAGAGAATGGAATGTATGCTTCCATGCCCGATAGGATTACCTCGGTAATGCGTTCAGCACTCTCCGAGGGTCCTCGGCCATGGAAGCAGAAATCATTCCATGGGAAATCAAAGAAGTACTGCCGAAGAGCCTCCCAGTCGGCAGCGCCAAAGTGCCACAAGCGCTGCCGGCTAGGAGGATCGGGTGGCTGTACTGGAGAGATAGGACAGGTGACAGAGATTAGTTTATTACTGTGTGGTGAGTCTCAAACAATTACTGTGTGGTGAGTCTCAAACAATTACTGTGTGGTGAGCCTCAAACAATTATTCGCTATAATTAGACCATAAATCGAGACCCCTAACTTATGTAACCTATAAAGGGCTAGAGGAAATGGGCTGTAAATATCCACACCTATTCCCTGGCTGACCCTCTCCAAATGGTAGACATATTATCTCGATTAATCTTGTTGTTTTTATGTTATAGAGATTAGTGGTCAAGAATGTCGGCCCGATTAGAGTGAATAGACTATAGTGCTGCTGTGAAGGGTAGGTTTGGTGAACTGTTATTAGAGTGAATAGACTATAGTGCTGCTGTGAAGGGTAGGTTTGGTGAACTGTTATTAGAGTGAATAGACTATAGTGCTGCTGTGAAGGGTAGGTTTGGTGAACTGTTATTAGAGTGAATAGACTATAGTGCTGCTGTGAAGGGTAGGTTTGGTGAACTGTTATTAGAGTGAACAGACTATAGTGCTGCTGTGAAGGGTAGGTTTGGTGAACTGTTATTAGAGTGAATAGACTATAGTGCTGCTGTGAAGGGTAGGTTTGGTGAACTGTTATTAGAGTGAATAGACTATAGTGCTGTTGTGAAGGGTAGGTTTGGTGAACTGTTATTAGAGTGAATAGACTATAGTGCTGCTGTGAAGGGTAGGTTTGGTGAACTGTTATTAGAGTGAATAGACTATAGTGCTGCTGTGAAGGGTAGGTTTGGTGAACTGTTATTAGAGTGAATAGACTATAGTGCTGCTGTGAAGGGTAGGTTTGGTGAACTGTTATTAGAGTGAATAGACTATAGTGCTGCTGTGAAGGGTAGGTTTGGTGAACTGTTATTAGAGTGAATAGACTATAGTGCTGCTGTGAAGGGTAGGTTTGGTGAACTGTTATTTATGTAACCTATGTATAGTATCCTGGCTAACATTATACAATATTGTATACCTTAGGCAAACTCTTTAGCAATCAAAAGGATACACCAGATCTCAATTAACCCTTTATTTGACACACCTCCTTCTTAAACTTAATGAAATCGTCTAATAATAGAAATAATGATTATGTTTTTTACACCAACCAACTTCCCCTCTTAACTCAATTTATGAAATCAACAAATACATGTGGCACTCCGAGGACTCGAACCCAGGATACTCACATCAAAATTCCGCGCACTATGTATGACGCTATCAAGGCAGATATAGTAATGCATTATAGTATAATGAAAGTGATTATTAGTGGAACGTTATTCTAATGTTTTTTTTTTCAACAGCTGAGCTCTGGAATTCTCTCCCATAATCAGTCTTTCCCTCTTTCTATTACTTAAATTGCTTCAAACTCCCTTTGTCCAGGCATTTTGGCTCGAACGTTCCTAGATCTTGGCCCTGTCACTCTTTCAACTCTGGGGAGGCACTTGACACAGGCAGTTCTGCCTTTTGTCTCCCTCACTCACATAGAAAAAAAAACATAACATGTGGTTAATGAGAACTCCTGCAATTAATAAACTGACACACACACACACACACAAACACATAATCAAACAAACACAACGACTGACAACGATGATTACATAATCTCTGCAAGCTTAGTTTGGCGAAGATAACAACAATCTTCTCATAATTCAGCAAAGTTCAGCAATTCCAAACATTAGCCTCACTTTATATTGCGTGAAATGTAATGGCAATAGGGATCCTGTACAGCTCAGGAAATGTAATGGCAATAGGGATCCTGTACAGCTCAGGAAATGTAATGGCAATAGGGATCCTGTACAGCTCAGGAAATGTAATGGCAATAGGGATCCTGTACAGCTCAGGAAATGTAATGGCAATAGGGATCCTGTACAGCTCAGGAAATGTAATGGCAATAGGGATCCTGTACAGCTCAAGAATTGTAATGGCAATAGGGATCCTGTACAGCTCAGGAAATGTAATGGCAATAGGGATCCTGTACAGCTCAGGAAATGTAATGGCAATAGGGATCCTGTACAGCTCAGGAAATGTAATGGCAATAGGGATCCTGTACAGCTCAGGAAATGTAATGGCAATAGGGATCCTGTACAGCTCAGGAAATGTAATGGCAATAGGGATCCTGTACAGCTCAGGGAATGTAATGGCAATAGGGATCCTGTACAGCTCAGGAAATGTAATGGCAATAGGGATCCTGTACAGCTCAGGAAATGTAATGGCAATAGGGATCCTGTACAGCTCAGGAAATGTAATGGCAATAGGGATCCTGTACAGCTCAGGAAATGTAATGGCAATAGGGATCCTGTACAGCTCAGGAAATGTAATGGCAATAGGGATCCTGTACAGCTCAGGAAATGTAATGGCAATAGGGATCCTGTACAGCTCAGGAAATATAATGGCAATAGGGATCCTGTACAGCTCAGGAAATGTAATGGCAATAGGGATCCCGTACAGCTCAGGAAATGTAATGGCAATAGGGATCCTGTACAGCTCAGGAAATGTAATGGCAATAGGGATCCTGTACAGCTCAGGAAATGTAATGGCAATAGGGATCCTGTACAGCTCAGGAAATGTAATGGCAATAGGGATCCTGTACAGCTCAGGAAATGTAATGGCAATAGGGATTTTGTACAGCTCAGGAAATGTAATGGCAATAGGGATCCTGTACAGCTCAGGAAATGTAATGGCAATAGGGATCCTGTACAGCTCAGGAAATGTAATGGCAATAGGGATCCTGTACAGCTCAGGAAATGTAATGGCAATAGGGATCCTGTACAGCTCAGGAAATGTAATGGCAATAGGGATCCTGTACAGCTCAGGAAATGTAATGGCAATAGGGATCCTGTACAGCTCAGGAAATGTAATGGCAATAAGGATCCTGTACAGCTCAGGAAATCTAATGGCAATAGGGATCCTGTACAGCTCAGGAATGGCAATAGGGATCCTGTACAGCTCAGGAAATGCAATGGCAATAGGGATCCTGTACTGCTCAGGAAATGTAATGGCAATAGGGATCCTGTACAGCTCAGGAAATGTAGGCAATAGGGATCCTGTACAGCTCAGGAAATGTAATGTGTGACGCCTCCCGGCGCCAGCAGAATGGTTGCGTGGGGCACTGCAGCTCGCTAGCGCTCGCCAGGATGGGGGGATGGGCTACAGTTGTCCTAGAATGATCTGCTTTCTTTTATTAGTGTTGTGTTGCCACAGACAGTCTAGAAATGGTCTTTGTTTTGGTCTGTGACCGCGCCTTATATTTTATATTCGCTATAATATAAATGTTGCTTGTGTGGGAGGCGAGCGAGAGCGGGTGAGGGAGTACACCTGGCAGCGGGGGGGGAGCTGTGCCGCGGCTCGCTTGGGCGCTGACGGCGTTGGCGGCCGGGTGGTCAACTAGTCCCTGCCCGTCGCGGGCCGCGTGTTCTTTACCAGCTCAGAGCTTGCCTGACACGCGTATCGTCTACATCCTTTGCAATTCTGTCCCCCATACTCGCCACTTTGCATACTATTTCTCTCTCTCGACTTCTCCTTTCTCATTCTCTAATCTTTATTAAACTCAACATCCTTTCTGGTTTCAGCATAGACGTTCACCGTCGGCCAGTCGTATTGTACGCGAAGCTCTCAGATATTTCCATGTATTAGGCTTTAATGAGGTTTCGAGAGACGGACTTTTCCGTGTGTGTCCTCTCTCGGGAAGGTTGTAGACCGGTATATGTCTCCCTGGCTAGGTGTTGAGTGATTCTGCTTGGTTATCTAAAGCTAGACTGGGGGTAAGGTTACTGTGTCGTTGTCTCCGATGTGTGCAGTGTTAGCTAAGCCCTGCATGACATCGACAGGTACTGTGGGAGCCTAAGTTGTCTTTGGGTGGGTTTACCTTGCGAGCACAGCACAGTGGTGTGAGAGGGCCATAGCCTATCCCTCACAACATAGTGCTGCCTCTTTGTATTGACTTCTGAGGGATCGCCAGGATAGAACTAGGTACTAGAGACCTAGATTTATATAGAGAGCATCCCCGTCATATAACGTAATCTTCATTATACCACCTTCGGACAACGTTAGGCTACGAGCCGCATGCTCGCCCATTGTTGCCCTGCCTTGATACCCCAGCTAGACTTTATTAACCGAGCAGACACTGGTTAGAGATAAGCCCCCATTATTATATGTATGCCACATTATTATTCACTGCACTTTTGAGCCGAGGTTGTTGTTGAGTTGCACAACCCGAGTAGGCTGTTGCGTTGTGTCACGAAGCATTTCTTTAGTTGTCGAGCATTACTACCTTTGCGCAGTCTTTATTATTCGCCTGCCTATTATTACTATATGTCCTAGTATTTATTGTGACCCGTATTCTGCATTATAATTGTTCAAGATTCTTTACGAACATCTTCCCAGCATCAGACTTATTTCAGAAGTTTCCAATGATGTTGCAGGACTAGCAGTGCACTTTCTTTAATACAGGAGTGCCAGTTATTTGAGTATCTACCGTAACGTTAATTAATCACGTTAACTATCTTTTCTTTGTGTAACCTAATCGAGTAATCTTTTACTGTTTGAGAATAGGCTGTTTCATCGAGCGTCAGCCTAGTGTGCGTGCACCAGTTACCGAGTCATAGGATACCTCGTTGTCCAGGCACGACTCAGGGCGGTAATGGTGTTTTGTTTTCCAGTGTTTAAGGCAGGGGTTGGATCTACTGTTACCGTTGTTGCATTTTGCCATTATCTAGTCCAATGTTGAAGAGCCCTGTGTCTTTGAGAACCTGGATCGTAACAAATGGCGACCTAGCTCAGGATCTTGTGAACTAAGAGATAATTGCAGGATTGTTGTGGTCATTTGTTTTATTGAGGAATATAGTGGGCACGTTAATTTTTTTTTGGCAAAGTAGTATAGCACTTGAGAGTCTTCAGACATTTTTGGCAAGTGAATAGTGCTACATAAGAGTTTGGGGTACTTCTTTTCTGAATATTGTGGTGAGAAATTTTTGTGAGCATCATGTCTTATACCGGGTCAGAGGAGAATGGAGACACAGTATGTAATGTCGAAACTGAGGAACAGCAGCATGATGAAAGGGTTAATCGGGTGAACTGTGAGGAGGATGCTAGGATATTTTTGAAATGGCCTGTTACTGCCGAGCGGTTGGAGGGTATGGATCGGTACGGTCTTCAATGCTTGGCCACAGCTATCGGTCATGCGGTTACTAGCAGCATGACCAAGGATAACTTGATAACGTGTGTACTGGGCAGGGTGACTGGTGAGCGAGATGGGTTGAGTGCTCAGAGCCCTTCGGCCATGCTTCCCCTACACTCGACTCCCAGCCATCCCAGTAGCTTGCCGACCCCGGGTATGCTTCCGCAGTTGGGTGGTGACTGGCAGGGTGGGTTGCCCCTGGGGGGACCACCGGTAATTTCAAACATTGTAGCACCTTCACCTCCTCAAGGGTTATCTCCAGAATTATTGCTTCAGCTCGAATTAGCTAAGATCGAAGAGAGAAAGGCTATCAGGGCGGGTGAGCAGCAAATAGAATTAGCCAAGCTAGAAGAGAGAAAAACTATCAGTCAGCAGTCTCAGCACATAGAGCTAGCAAAAATCCAAGCGGATTTAGAGTCGACTAGGTACTGTGCCGACATGGACGTAGAGAAGTCGCGAGTAGAGGCAACGGGACAGCGACTTGGGGCTGGTAACCGTGTTCATGAGCAGTCTCTCTCGCACTTATTGAAACTGGTTCCAGTGTTTGATGAGAGTGGTGTAACAGAATTTTTCACACGCTTTGAGAAGAAGTGCCAGGAACACCAGTGGCCAGAGAGTAAATGGGCAGCACTTGTATCCTCTAGATTAATAGGCAAGGGTCTTAAAGCCTACAATGCGTTGCCTATAGAGTCTTGTATTATCTATGAGGAACTCAAGGAGGCTGTCCTGAGAGCATACGAACTACAACCAGAGACGTACAGGTTGAAGTTCCGGGGTGTTACCAAGGGTCGGGAGAGCACCTTTTTGGAGCATGCCCGGGAGCTGTCCGATGCTTTTGGGAATTGGCTGAGGTCGGAGAAAGCTACTACGTTTGACGACATTAAACAGTTGGTGCTTTTAGAGCAGTTTTTCAAATGCACGGGCGGCGACCTGACGTTAAACCTTAAAGTAAAGCAACCAAAAACTTTACAGGAGGCAGCTGAGATGGCTGACCTCCGGCTATCACTAATTCGTGGGTGCGGGTTTGCCCAACGTAGTGAGGCAGGTAACAAGGGGCATGACGCCCCACCCCCCCGAGTTAGTGATATATCTTATGCAAACAAGTACAAGAGCCATGATACCAAGACTGACCACAAGACTAGCACCGTCCCATTTAAGATGGGGCCGGGCCCTTCCCAGTACCAAGGGAAGCCCAAAGGGGAATTGGAGTGTTATCATTGTCATGAAAAGGGGCACTTTGCAAGAGTCTGTCCTAGCAAACCACCTACAGCAGCTGTGTCTTTGGCCTGCAACATTGGTGTGTCTCCGAAGTCATCTGAGTTTGCCTGGGGCAGTTCGTCAGAGGCTGAGGCACAGCCAATGCAGAAGCACCTGGGAGGCTCGAACCCTGCTCAGGATGTTTTTTGCGACCATAGAGGGCGGGGTTGCGTGATGTGGGCGGGGCGCAAGCATGGAGTAGAGGTCTTGCATGATACAGGTGCTTCCCAGACTCTGATGAAAAACTTGACTGGCTACCCTATAAACGCGGCTCGGGTGGTGGTGGTGCAGGGTATTAATGCAACTCGGTCATACCCGCTGGTGCGGTTGGAGTTGGAGGTGGATGGTGTGGCACGTGAATTGGATGTCGGGATTGTGGAGAAACTGCCAGTGGACGGCGTCGACCTTCTTCTCGGCAACGACTTTGCAATGCCCGCTTCTGAGGTTCTACCCTTAGTCGTTGCCGAGAGGCCGGCCGACGTGAGTAGGGAAGAGCAAGAGTGGGTCGAGCGGTGCTAGACACAACCCATGGCGTGTGTTGTCACCCGAGCTCGGGCAGCTAAAGTGTCACAGCCTAGTCCTCCGTCTTCAGACCAGCGGAGGAACGATCAACAGGAGGAGGCTAAAGCTGGAGTTGGTTTTAAGAGTTTTGACTCGGCGGCTCTCCTGGGTGATTCAGTATTAGCACCATTACTTAATTCTGGAGTAGCCCCTGGGCCTGTCATCGAGAGTGACGAGGCTGGGCATGACGAGTCTCCACGACAGCAACGTTATGTACATCGAGAGAGACAGAGGGAACAGCCCAGTATCGGGGAAGGTCATGCATTGCTCCGGGAGCAGTTAGATCGCTTGGCACCCTCAGATATACGTCGGTTGCAACTAGAGGACCCTGAGCTCCAAACGTGTGCTAATGGAGCTGTAGAGCTCGACGAGGACGGCGATGCACAGCCAGGAGATTTTTTGTATTTAGAAGGCATCCTCTATAGGCGTTTTCAAGACCCTAAACGTAGTTGGCAAGAGGGGTCCGGAGTAGTGGACCAGTTGGTGGTGCCACGGGAGTGCAGGGATAGCCTACTGAGGTTGGCGCATGACATACCACTGGCAGGACATCTAGGGGTGAGAAAAACGGTGGCGGCTTTAGAAAAATTGTTTTGGTGGCCGGGGTTGAAGGGGCAGGTGGTAACCTGGATAGCAAGGTGTCATACGTGCCAGAGGGTTGGAAAACCTACCCAAACAATTCCGAGAGCCCCGTTGCACCCCATTCCTGTCAGTGGACTGCCCTTCAGTAAGGTCATCATTGATATGGTCGGACCCCTACCCCCTACTAGTGCCGGTAATAAATTTCTAGTAACTATCATGGATGTGGCCACTCGTTATCCTGATGCATATCCAATGAGAAATGGCACGGCGAAAACTGTTGTCCGGAACCTGCTCTTGTATTGCTCGCGGTATGGTTACCCGCAAGAGGTGCAATCGGACCAAGGTTCTAGTGTTACATCTAATCTGTTCAAACAAACTATGATTCAGCATGGCATCAGCACTGTCGTCTCTTCTGCGTATCACCCAGAGAGTCAAGGGGTGTTGGAGAGGTGGCACGCCACGCTGAAAAGCATGCTTCGATGTTATTGCGCAGAGAACGGAAAGGATTGGGACCTTGGTCTGCCGTATGTTTTGTTCGCGGCAAGAGAAGTACCTGGAGAGAGTCTCGGTTTCAGTCCGAATGAGCTTGTTTTCGGGCATCAGGTGAGGGCTCCTCTCCACATGGTGAAGGAGATGTGGGAGGGCACTGGGCATGTTGTTCTGCGAGATGGGTTGCAGCCTCTTGTTCCTGAGCGACGGGAGGAGTTGTTCACTAGGCTGTGGCAGTCCGTCCGAATGTTTGTTGCTTCTCCAGGCCTGATGTACGGGGTAGAATCCGACATGGAGGCTGGAGACAGTGCAAAGCTCGAGTTGGTTCCTTACCGTGTGAATCCTGCTTGACAGCCTGTTGTGAAGGCGGAGCTGGACAGCGTGTGGAGAGGGGGTCTGAGGGATGAGGGATGTCGTGAGTGGTCGTTGCCAGTGGCTTTGCAGCCTGAGTTTGGTGGCAGAGTCCGTGTGTGTGTTGATTGCGAGAGTGTGGAAGCATTATCCCTGACAGACGCCTGTCCATTACCCAGAGTTGACGACACCATAGACCGCTTCGGGGCTGCCTCGCCCATCACGAAGGTAGAACTAGTGAAGGGTTATTGGCAGGCCCCGTTGCCGGAAGGAGCGAAGAGAAGTGCCAGTCTTGCGATGAACTGGACAGTTTATCAGTGTCAGGTGTTGTTGTGCTGCCGGAACACGAGTTGGATGTGTGACATGCTGAGGGCACTGATAATGTTTTGGCTTTGTTTGCAGGAGAACCCTCGCTGCTCAGTCAGTGTCTGTCGCGGGTGGAGGATCCGGGGTAGGCTACCACAGTATGTTGGTATAGCCTCCTGTCTTGGCTCGCGGTGTATTTTTGCGCTGGTGCTTGTTGGCTCGCGTGTGTAGCATCAGCGTAGGGTCGCAGGGCAGGAGTTGTTGGCTTTGATTAGAAGAAAATTAGGCTACATCTATAGTAACCGCCAAAAACAACATTAAAATAAAATATGAAAAATTAAATAAAAACTCTTTCTTTTTAATAATTAATTTTAAGATAATATTGTAGCTGAGTACTGAGTGCAGATGATTTTCTCTCAGTAGGCTGTGCTTCTTAAAGCTCGCTCTGGGAGCACAATGTTATGAATTAATGTATTATGTTTGGGAAGGGTGATAAGATTTTTTTATATATAAAATGTTGTTGTATTTTTTTTTGGAGACTGAGCTTGCATTCCATGAGTGGCAGAGTGGTTAGGAGTGGCAGATTCTAGCGACATTCTGCCTGTTCAGATATGGGCTCATGGTTGAGTGTCCCATATCTTGGGGGGGGGGTGACGCCTCCCGGCGCTAGCAGAATGGTTGCGTGGGACATTGCAGCTCGCTAGCGCTCGCCAGGATGGGGGGATGGGCTACAGTTGTCCTAGAATGATCTGCTTTCTTTTATTAGTGTCGTGTTGCCACAGACAGTCTAGAAATGGTCTTTGTTTTGGTCTGTGACCGCGCCTTATATTTTATATTCGCTATAATATAAATGTTGCTTGTGTGGGAGGCGAGCGAGAGCGGGTGAGGGAGTACACCTGGCAGCGGGGGGGGAGCTGTGCCGCGGCTCGCTTGGGCGCTGACGGCGTTGGCGGCCGGGTGGTCAACTAGTCCCTGCCTGTCGCGGCCGCGTGTTCTTTACCAGCTCAGAGCTTGCCTGACATGCGTATCGTCTACATCCTTTGCAATTCTGTCCCCCATACTCGCCACTTTGCATACTATTTCTCTCTCTCGACTTCTCCTTTCTCATTCTCTAATCTTTATTAAACTCAACATCCCTACTGGTTTCAGCATAGACGTTCACCGTCGGCCAGTCGTATTGTACGCGAAGCCCTCAGATATTTCCATGTATTAGGCTTTAATGAGGTTTGGAGAGACGGACTTTTCCGTGTGTGTCCTCTCTCGGGAAGGTTGTAGACCGGTATATGTCTCCCTGGCTAGGTGTTGAGTGATTCTGCTTGGTTATCTAAAGCTAGACTGGGGGTAAGGTTACTGTGTCGTTGTCTCCGATGTGTGCAGTGTTAGCTAAGCCCTGCACGACATCGACAGGTACTGTGGGAGCCTAAGTTGTCTTCGGGTGGGTTTACCTTGCGAGCACAGCGCTGTGGTGTGAGAGGGCCATAGCCTATCCCTCACAACATAGTGCTGCCTCTTTGTGTTGACTTCTGAGGGATCGCCAGGATAGAACTAGGTACTAGAGACCTAGATTTATCAAGAGAGCATCCCCGTCATATAACGTAATCTTCATTATACCACCTTCGGACAACGTTAGGCTACGAGCCGCATGCTCGCCCATTGTTGCCCTGCCTTGATACCCCAGCTAGACTTTATTAACCGAGCAGACACTGGTTAGAGATAAGCCCCCATTATTATATGTATGCCACATTATTATTCACTGCACTTTTGAGCCGAGGTTGTTGTTGAGTTGCACAACCCGAGTAGGCTGTTGCGTTGTGTCACGAAGCATTTCTTTAGTTGTCGAGCATTACTACCTTTGCGCAGTCTTTATTATTCGCCTGCCTATTATTACTATATGTCCTAGTATTTATTGTGACCCGTATTCTGCATTATAATTGTTCAAGATTCTTTACGAACATCTTCCCAGCATCAGACTTATTTCAGAAGTTTCCAGTTGATGTTGCAGGACTAGCATTGCACTTTCTTTAATACAGGAGTGCCAGTTATTTGAGTATCTACCGTAACGTTAATTAATCACGTTAACTATCTTTTCTTTGTGTAACCTAATCGAGTAATCTTTTTCTGTTTGAGAATAGGCTGTTTCATCGAGCGTCAGCCTAGTGTGTGTGCACCAGTTACCGAGTCATAGGATACCTCGTTGTCCAGGCACGACTCAGGGCGGTAATGGTGTTTTGTTTTCCAGTGTTTAAGGCAGGGGTTGGATCTAGTGTTACCGTTGTTGCATTTTGCCATTATCTAGTCCAATGTTGAAGAGCCCTGTGTCTTTGAGAACCTGGATCGTAACAAATGGCAATAGGGATCCTGTACAGCTCAGGAAATGTAATGGCAATAGGGATCCTATACAGCTCAGGAAATGTAATGGCAATAGGGATCCTGTACAGCTCAGGAAATGTAATGGCAATAGGGATCCTGTACAGCTCAGGAAATGTAATGGCAATAGGGATCCTGTACAGCTCAGGAAATGTAATGGCAATAGGGATCCTGTACAGCTCAGGAAATGTAATGGCAATAGGGATCCTGTACAGCTCAGGAAATGTAATGGCAATAGGGATCCTGTACAGCTCAGGAAATGTAATGGCAATAGGGATCCTGTACAGCTCAGGAAATGTAATGGCAATAGGGATCCTGTACAGCTCAGGAAAGATGTAGTTTTGTAAGAGGGGCTTGGCCGTTTTGCTGGGCCCCCTTCTCCCTCGTGTTTAGCCCCATTGGTTTTTAGATTTTAAGATGTTCGACTCATTAGTTTGGCGATGTTTACACCTTCGCTCCATTTCGTTGTCAATTTTAAAACATTTTGTGCCATTTAGGTGTCGATATTTTCCTGGTGAGCGATAGCGAGCCTGTAATTATAAGAGAAATCGGCCTTTGGCCGGGACATTTTTCCACTGAAAAATGTAAAACATTATCTTGAAAAGGGATTTAGAGGGTGTTTTCTAAGTTTAATGGAGGTCAAGGGAGGAAACATTTTGTTTTTAAACAGATAAAACAATAAACAAATATAGACGTCCATCTCCCCTTAATGTGGGACAGGCAGGAGAAAACAAACCTCGATCTTGTCAATATCAAACTATAGTTACTGGGAAAGTCGATGTTGAAATGACAGATTGCAAAATGCTGAACCAAAAGAACAGATGCCAACCCCTTGATGATTATGCCGCATTTGCACCGTTATTTTGGTTATTATTAGACGACTTTATTCAGTTCAGGAAGATATTGTGGGATCAAGAGGGTAAATTGAGAAATCATTTACCCATATGATGCCTATAAATCCTTCCAAAGATTGCATAAAATCGTATAATGATAATATTCAACTGTTTATATGCGTCATAATCTTCAAGGGAATTCAATACGAATATTATCACAATTTTTAGGACTAAACATATAATTGACGCACAGTTTCACCTACCCTTTTTTGCGCAGACGAGTTAAGGGGATTTTTTTTTCTGTATCCCTGTGTGACATCCCCTATTGGCCAGCACTCAGGCTTGGTGAATTATATATAGCATATAGGTTCTCATTCCCGTTCAGATACCGGATGGCGAATGTATCTAAGGAGTATTACAATCTTCCCTGTGTGTGTGTGTGTTTGTGTGCATGTGTGCGTGTGTGTGTATGTATGTGTGCGCGTGTGCGTGTGTGTGTGTGTGTGGCGGGGGGGGGGGGGTGAAAAAGAGACTCATCACAGCTTAGAAAAAACTTATCCGTAATTTCAACCACCCTTCTGTAGCTACGAGACTCTAAGTAATATATATACAGTAATATATATACAGTAATATATATACAGTAATATATATACAGTAATATATATACAGTAATATATATACAGTAATATATATACAGTAATATATATACAGTAATATATATACAGTAATATATATACAGTAATATATATACAGAAATATATATACAGTAATATATATACAGTAATATATATACAGTAATATATATACAGTAATATATATACAGTAATATATATACAGTAATATATATACAGTAATATATATACAGTAATATATATATACAGTAATATATATACAGTAATATATATACAGTAATATATATACAGTAATATATATACAGTAATATATATATACAGTAATATATATACAGTAATATATATACAGTAATATATCACAATAAATTTAACATTTCTCAAGTTCCATAGTAAAATAATTCACAAAACACTAATTGCATTATAGTCATGTGTTTTGCTCAAGAAATCATGAATACAATAGCTAGTAATACACATCCATCATAACTGTCATGAATACAATAGCTAGTAATACACATCCATCATAACTGTCATGAATACAATAGCTAGTAATACACATCCATCATAACTGTCATGAATACAATAGCTAGTAATACACATCCATCATAACTGTCATGAATACAATAGCTAGTAATACACATCCATCATAACTGTCATGAATACAATAGCTAGTAATACACATCCATCATAACTGTCATGAATACAATAGCTAGTAATACACATCCATCATAACTGTCATGAATACAATAGCTAGTAATACACATCCATCATAACTATCATGAATACAATAGCTAGTAATACACATCCATCATAACTGTCATGAATACAATAGCTAGTAATACACATCCATCATAACTGTCATGAATACAATAGCTAGTAATACACATCCATCATAACTGTCATGAATACAATAGCTAGTAATACACATCCATCATAACTGTCATGAATACAATAGCTAGTAATACACATCCATCATAACTGTCATGAATACAATAGCTAGTAATACACATCCATCATAACTGTCATGAATACAATAGCTAGTAATACACATCCATCATAACTGTCATGAATACAATAGCTAGTAATACACATCCATCATAATTGTCATGAATACAATAGCTAGTAATACACATCCATCATAACTGTCATGAATACAATAGCTAGTAATACACATCCATCATAACTGTCATGAATACAATAGCTAGTAATACACATCCATCATAACTGTCATGAATACAATAGCTAGTAATACACATCCATCATAACTGTCATGAATACAATAGCTAGTAATACACATCCATCATAACTGTCATGAATACAATAGCTAGTAATACACATCCATCATAACTGTCATGAATACAATAGCTAGTAATACACATCCATCATAACTGTCATGAATACAATAGCTAGTAATACACATCCATCATAACTGTCATGAATACAATAGCTAGTAATACACATCCATCATAACTGTCATGAATACAATAGCTAGTAATACACATCCATCATAACTGTCATGAATACAATAGCTAGTAATACACATCCATCATAACTGTCATGAATTCAATAGCTAGTAATACACATCCATCATAATTGTCATGAATACAATAGCTAGTAATACACATCCATCATAACTGTCATGAGATTGGTTCTGATAAAAATGATATGCAGCATAACTAAACATAGATTATATTATACGATGTTATTGGTATACATTGACCATTCGAAGCGTCATGTGATCTTAGCGCAGCGTTTCTAGGATATGAAGGGTAACTGGGCCAACATTAGCGGGTAGTATACAAGCAGTAATAGCGCTGAGGACCATGTAAGATGAAACACACACACGGGAGGCTGGTCACTGTGAGGGGTCAAGTGGTCCAAGGGATTATGGTTATGGTCAGTTAGTGGGGGAGTTACACAGCATAATAGTGGTGGTGGTGGTGGTGGTGGTGATAGTTGTGGTGGTGGTGGTGGTGATCGTTGTGGTGGTGGTGGTGATGGTGGTGATAGTTGGGGTGGTGGTGGTGGTGGTGATAGTTGTGGTGGTGGTGGTGGTGGTGATAGTTGTGGTGGTGGTGGTGGTGGTGGTGATAGTTGTGGTGGTGGTGGTGGGGGTTCTGGTAATATTAGTGGTGGTGATGATAGCTGTAGTGGGGTTGATGAGGGTATACTGATGGTGGGTGGTAGTGGTGATGGTTGTGGTGGTGGTGGTGGTGGTGGTGGTGGTGGTGATGGTTGTGGTGGTGGTGGTGGTGGTGGTGGTGGTGGTGGTGGTGGTGGTGGTGGTGATGGTTGTGGTGGTGGTGGTGGTGGTGGTGGTGATAGTTGTGGTGGTGGTGGTGGGGGTTCTGGTAATATTAGTGGTGGTGATGATAGCTGTAGTGGGGTTGATGAGGGTATACTGATGGTGGGTGGTAGTGGTGATGGTTGTGGTGGTGGTGGTGGTGGTGGTGGTGGTGGTGATGGTTGTGGTGGTGGTGGTGGTGGTGGTGGTAGTGGTGATGGTTGTGGTGGTGGTGGTGGTGGTGGTGGTGGTGGTGGTGGTGGTGGTAGTGGTGATGGTTGTGGTGGTGGTTGTGGTGGTGGTGGTGGTGGTGGTGGTGGTGGTGATGGTTGTGGTGGTGGTGGTGGTGGTGGTGGTGGTGGTGATAGTTGTGGTGGTGGTGGTGGGGGTTCTGGTAATATTAGTGGTGGTGATGATAGCTGTAGTGGGGTTGATGAGGGTATACTGATGGTGGGTGGTAGTGGTGATGGTTGTGGTGGTGGTGGTGGTGGTGGATGGTGGTGGTGATGGTGTGGTGGTGGTGGTGGTGGTGGTGGTGGTGGTGGTGGTGGTGGTGGTGGTGATGGTTGTGGTGGTGGTGGTGGTGGTGGTGGTGGTGGTGATAGTTGTGGTGGTGGTGGTGGGGGTTCTGGTAATATTAGTGGTGGTGATGATAGCTGTAGTGGGGTTGATGAGGGTATACTGATGGTGGGTGGTAGTGGTGATGGTTGTGGTGGTGGGTGGTGGTGGTGGTGGTGGTGGTGATGGTTGTGGTGGTGGTAGTGGTGATGGTAGGGGTTTTGGTGATAGTAGTGGTGGTGGTGATAGCTGTAGTGGGGTTGATAACGGTACTGGTGGTGGTGGTAGTGGTGATGGTAGGGGTCTGGTGATGATAGTGGTGGTGGTGATAGCTGTAGTGGGGTTGATGAGGGTATACTGGTGGTGGGTGGTAGTGTTGATGGTAGGGGTTCTGGTGATAGTAGTGGTGGTGGTGATAGCTGTAGTGGGGTTGATGAGGTGTTACGTCCTGGGATATATAAAACACTGGGCTCTTTCTATTGGACTAGGTATGCGTCAACAAGCAAACACGGAAACGCTAGATCCAACCCTTATCTATAAACCCAGGCAACAAACCACCCTAAACCGTCAAGAGTCCTGCCTGACAACGAGGTATCCTATGACTCGGTTACAGGGTGCACGCACTATAGACTGCTGATAGTCAAGCAGGCTATATAAAAGATCACACAATTAAGTTGACTTAAAGCTTCAAGGAAAAGATAGATAACGGAATTAAATTGCAGAAACAATTTAATAACAAACTAGAAGAAAGTACATTTAACGTTACGTTAATTAATACAACTAATCACCCCTGCGTGAAAGAAGGTGAAAGCAAACAGTCCTCAAAACATCGTACAGGTAGACAAGATGCAGGTTTCTAAACTGCATGCGGCTACTGTAGGATCTGATGCTTAGCAAAGAAAGTAAGTTACGGATTTAGAGAACTCTTAACTCATAAGCAGGAATAAATACTAGTGATAGGACATACAGTGTATAATGGCATAGGTATAATTAAATAAAGGCAGCAACTCGCAACATAACCACATACAGGTGTGCTTCTCACTCTTGTCAGGCAAGCCTGCTCGGACAGAGTCTCTAAGCCACACCCTGACTCACAATGCTCACAAGAACGGTAAAACTGTGGCACAATAACAAGCATGCAGAAATAATAAACCCCTAGCTGTTAATCTGCCAGGTGGCAGAGGTCTAGCCGGAAGGATATAGGCTTCGGATACCCGGGCTGAGCCACCTGCTCTAGCCTAGGGACGTTCCCAAGTCGGTGCGCCAAATTACTCTAATTGAAAGGGTGCTCTCTTGAGAGACTCAGATCCCCAAGTATCTGACTCTCTCCTGGCAACCCTAAAACAAACGCAAGACGTGCTAGCGCAGTGCTGAGTGGACTAGGCAAGGGCCCTCACACAACACAACACTAGACACACAGGCATACAGACAAGAAAATGCCCCCAGACTCCCACGGTTATCCTAGTAAAGTCGTGCGGGTCCACAGGACTCGCACCAGCACTTTACTTAAAGGATCGCAAAAAGCCTCCTCTCCGGTCTAGCCCCTGCTCACCTGCCACAAGAACACACTAGCAAGCATGAAACCACCAAATATGAGACAACAAAAAAGCTTCCTAGGTCTCATTAACAATTACATCCTGCTAAGGTCTATCAAGGGGATGGGATAATTAAATAGATTGGTGAAGTAGTGGAAAGAAGGTATACAAAGTAAGAGAGAAAATTTCTAATGGGGTTGAGAGGGATAGATATCAAGGGGGTCCGAAGGGTACGACAGTGAGGTGAGCTCTGAGTCTTGAATCTGTCTGGACCCCACCCTAGGTATGCGAAATACATCCCATGCTTGGCAACACTCAACACCGTTGCCAGGTCAAAATCGTCTACCCCTTGCGTGAGTCGAAACTAAGCCTAACGTTGCGATCAATTGGCAACAATCAGGCTCGTCCCAAGCTAGTCTCTCCGCGCCCGCACGAAGCAACGTCCCCCAGCCGGTCTCTCTCTCCCGCTCGTCTCCTCCCACTCTCACTAGACTTACATCTTATATATAATAATGAAACAATCAACTATCGAGAATAAGAGAATAAAATATACTAAGATGCGTTGGTTAAGAATAAGGGCAGCTTCAAGCTGTGAAACAACATAAGAATATCCCAGACATTAGTTACATTGTCGTAGGATATACACTAAGGAAAAGCCGGCCGGCCGGCTGCCGCCAGCCGGTTTCTAAACGGCTGGGCAGCCGACACTCGCGCATGCCCGCACGTGGCTACTATGCAGGAGCGTCACAGAGGGTACTGGTGGTGGTGGTAATGGTGATGGTAGGGGTTCTGGTGATGATAGTGGTGGTGGTGATAGCTGTAGTGGGGTTGATGAGGGTATACTGGTGGTGGGTGGTGGTGGTGATGGTGGGGGTTCTGGTGATATTAGTGGTGGTGGTGATAGCTGTAGTGGGGTTGATGAGGGTAGTGGTGGTGGTGACTGGTGGTAGTGGTGATGGTGGTGGTGGTGATGATGGGGGTTCTGGTGATAGTAATGGTGGTGGTGATAGCTGTAGTGGGGTTGATCAGGGTACTGGTGGTGGTGGTAGTGGTGTTGGTTGTGGTGGTGGTGATAGCTGTAGTGGGGTTGATGAGGGTAGTGGTGGTGGTGACTGGTGGTAGTGGTGATGGTGGTGTTGGTGGTGGTGGTGATGATGGGGGTTCTGGTGATAGTAATGGTGGTGGTGATAGCTGTAGTGGGGCTGATGAGGGTGGTGGTGGTGGTGGTGATAGTGGTGTTTGTTGTGGTGGTGATTTTGATGGCACTGATAGTGGTTGAGATGACGGGCTTGAAAGGTAGGGGCAACGCAAATCCTGCGAGGTCCTGAACATGCAGGAAAGAGAACACAATTGTTCTACCGAAAAATTTACAAATTTATCTTGAGGAGGGGGTCTAGGGGAAGTTTTTCTAAGTTTGAGGGATGTCTAGCGAGGAAACTTAAGAATTTATGAGTGAATGAATGTATACTGTACTGGCCAAAAAAGCAGTCAGTGTCCCCTTAATGTAAGCCTGTCTCTGCCCCTGTTCGCCTCACCCCTGCTTCCTCTGAACAGAAGGCATACGTTGACTCGAATATTCCCATCACTGACACCACGAATGACCTGATATCAACCAACTGCTATGATTACAACAACCAAGGATATAACTCTCTATCACTATATAGATCTATCTATCTATCTATGTATCTATCTTTCTATCTATCTATCTATCTAGCTCTATCTCTCCATCTATCTACCTATCTCTCGCGACTAGAAAAAGAGCAACACAATCCTGCAGACAAGAAATACAGAAACTAGACTTGCATAATGTATTGGTGGTGTAATGGTTTAGATGCTTCTGTTCTGGGTGTAGTGTCCCGATTTCGAATCCCGGGAGGACCATATGCTTGCATTAGTTTATTCTAGTGCATTGGGGTTTGTAATGGATGATTAATATTAATTAAGAGCGAGGTGTTCCTTAATTATCTAAGACAACAGTGACCCTTGGCCGGTTTACAACAGCGATACCTGAAATGCTTCTTCACTACTGTATATGAAAAAACACTAAACGACTTGCGCAGTACATCCAACAGATCTGAGATAACAGTTATGGGAGCTCAGACGGTATTGTGCAGCATAATTTACTGGTTCAGCTCAATGGTTAAGGAAGGGGTTTAGTTTTCTCTATAAACCTCTATCAAGCTTTAAAAAACAAAATCGGTAGAAAAATGTCCCGGCCGAAGGCCGTTTCCTCTTCAAATACAGGCTAGCTATCGCTCGCCAGGAAAAAATCGACACTTAAGTGGCACGAAATGGGGCAAGAGGTCTGAAAATCGTCAAACTAATGGGGCGAATGTCTTGAAATCTCATAACTAATAGTGCTAAACATGAGGGAAGAGGAGGACTCGAAAAACCAACTGCTTTCCCTTAAAAGGCATTTGCACGAAACATTTTTTATTGCAACCTTGACAGCAAACTATGCCTGTCCCCTTCTGAATTCAACGTTAATAAAATATGTCTCCCAAATACTAAACTACCTTCAATCTAGTCGTCAAAACCAGCGCAAATTAGTGCACAAATCCTTATGAAACGAGGATTGCCAAGCTAAAGTTGCTACAAAGAGCGCATCTGTGAAAGCGCTTTATAAAACGATTCAATTGTCAGATTGGGATCAGTGGGCCATATTTTAGGTTCCGGGACAGTTTCCTCGTCTGTCTCTGTCAGCGTCACGGGCGGCCCCAACTCTTAATGTTGTCTTATGGAATTGCTCTTGGCTTAAGGGAGCCCACCTTGCTTTTTTCTCTTTCTCTCCCTCTAGCTTTGGCTTGTATCCATTCGGCCCCATTCAGCCTACTGTTTTAAGACGTTTACCCCCATCCAGGTGTCAATATTTTTCTGGCGAGCGGTAGCGAGCCAGCATACTGTATATATATTTTTGTTTTGACAGCAAGCCAAATTTGTACATTTTTCGATAGAAAAATCTCTCCGGCGAAGCCAGATTTCTCCATACAATACTGGCTCGCTATCGCTCGCCAGGAACAAATCGACACCTGGATGAGGATAAATGTCTAAACAAAGTTGGCTGAATGGGGCCGAATGAATACAAGCCAGGGAAAGAGAGAAAAGGAAAGAAAGATAAAAAAAAAAACGGTGACCCCCCTTAAGGGGAGGTTTTTAGTATGTTTCCTAGACTTCCATCAAGCTTGAAATTACACCCCCTTGACCACTTTTCAAGATAAATTTGTAAATTTTTCGGTAGAAAAATGTCCCGGCCGAAGGCCGGTTCCTCTTAAATTACAGGCTCGCTATCGCTCGCCAGGAAAAAATCGACACCTAAATGGGACGAAAGGTCTTAAAAGTGACATAAATGGGGTGAAACTTCTTAAACTCGCCAAACTAATGCGGCAAACATCTTATAATCTCAACAGCAATGGGGCTAGACATGAGAGAGAAAGGGGTCCAGAAAAAAGTCCCTCAAGTGGATATCTCCCCTTAACATGTCAACTTGCTTGTTTAGTATGAATGTATATGTTTTTATCTTTGACAACACAGAATGTTGCAGAGATTGTCAGGTCGTTATTCAGTGCCTATGTATACTTTTGCCATATCCGTCTGCCATTAAATATGATTTTACAAAACACAACACGATGAACAGAAAACTTGGTCAGTAGTGTCATTTGATCTTTAGAAAAGAGAGAGAGAGAGAGAGAGAGAGAGAGAGAGAGAGAGAGAGAGAGAGAGAGAGAGAGAGAGAGAGAGAGAACAAAAAACACTCCTAGCCAACATGTTGATGCTCTTGCACTTAGTACTACTTTGTATTGGACCAACCTAAATTTCCAAGATAAGTTTATATTAAAACCCCATGAATCTCACTTCCATAATACTTACGAATGGCTTTTACAGACTAACAATATGATAATACGTTTATACCTTCAGGCAACAAAATTGTCAGTAATCTTATGGATTACTAACGGTCTGCCTCTCCTTAATTGGCTGTCTCAACATGGAGACAACTTTACAGGATGTATTGTAAGCTACTGCAGGTTAAGGGGAGGCAGACCGTTTTTCTGGACCCCCTTCTCCCTAATGTTTAGCCCCACTAGTTTTGAGATTATAAAGACGTTCGGCCCATTAGTTTGGCGATTTTAACACCTTTCGCCCCATTTCGTTGTTAATTTTTAAGACATTTCGTGCTATTTAGGTGTCGATTAATTCCTGGCGAGCGATAGCGAGCCTGCAATTTTAAGAGGAACAGGCCTTCGGTCGAAACATTTTTCTACCGAAAAATTTACAAATTTATCTTGCAGGGGGGTCTAGGGGGTGTTTTTTTAAGCTTGATGGAGGTCTAGGGAGGAAACTAAAAAAACTCTGTGAATAAATGAATTAATAGACCAATCAAACGGCTAGTCTCCCCTTAAGGGAATATGTTCATGTTTCTTACTAACGTCACTCATACAGCTTAGGGATCATTAATAACCCCTTCTGTACTAGCGACGTCTTTTTAATTATAAGTTAGCTATATTTAGACGACCTTGTGCAGCTTAGGAAAGATATATGAGAGTTAAAAGGATAAACTGAGGTAATATGTAGCCTATTTATTGGTAGAAGTCCTTCCTAAGCTAAATCAAATCGTCTAATTGTTACCAGAATATAATAAAAAGTACGTCACCGGTACTGAAGGGGTTAACCCGTACAGTACCAGCGACGTCTTTTTGTTTTCATTTAAGTGCATTTAGACGATTTTATGAAGCTTAGGAAGGATATATGGTAGCTAAAAAAAATAATTGAGATAGTCTATAGCCCTTTGATTTGTAGACATCCTTCCTAAGTTGAATTAAATCGTCTAATAGTTACCAGAATATAATACAAAGGACGTCACCGGTACTAAAGGGGTTAAGACAAGAACCCTGATCCCCAGAAATGATATGGTAGTATCTACACAAATAATGCATGGAATAGCATCATGACTGGAACTTACCTCCAATGAATGAATGTACATTAAGTATAGTCTGTGGGCTACCGTAGACCCCCCTCCTCCCCCTTAGGCACAATTTGTAGTGATGTTTTTCTATTACCTAGGACCCTTAGCTATCAGAATCTGCCTGTTTGCCATAAAGTTGGTGGTGGGTGTGGCCACTAGGGCCGTTACCATGGTAACGGATCAACAAATTATTTAAGTTTTGTAAAATACCACATATTTGTAATTTAACACCATAAAAACAAATGGTAAGCATCTTACTATATGTATTTTGAGCTTCCCGTTTGATTGCAATACAAATCTGAGTCATTAAAGGTTGCGGTCATGCCAGAATATGACCGTTTCCATAGCAACGATAGGATAAAAAAAATATATTTGAGGAAAAATGTAATATATCTGTAACTAAACCACACCAAACAAAAACATATGTCCAATCAAGTTAATGGCATAGCAAGCGCAGCCTACATTAAATAGTCCTCCGCCTCTACCTCTTCATCGTCAATTACATCTTCCTGAGTGTTGTACACCTCGGTATCCAGATCATCGGCATCCTCGTCCTGGTCACCTTCGTCCTGATCCATAGACGTCCTGATCTAAAACTAGGTCCGTCAGTTCTTTGGGCAGCGTTTCTTCCTGGGTCCATTTGTATTCCAGTCTGGCACCTTGTAAATCCCAGCCATGGCCTTGGTAGGGCTTTTGTAGTTCTGGGTAAGCAACATCCGCTTGGTTCCAGATGAGCGTTTGGTAGTTCACTTGTGCCACATGCATCTGCAAGGAGGATCTGCAGGGAGGAAGCAAGCTAAGATCTATGCCACTGTCACTGGATAGCAGCTGGTTCCGTGGTGTGTAATGTGTCAAGAACATTGTATACCTCAGTTTGCCTTGGTAGCCCCTCAGGTAATGCATAAGGAGCCATGCCTTATCCATGTAGCCAATCCAGAACTGTGCAGTTTTCCCCTTTTCTCCAGTGCGCATCTTCACCTTGTATTCCTCATACTTCTGCATCCATTCCTTCCATTTGGGGTTGTTCTTGGCAGTGGACACATTCTCCTTGCTTGGTGTTTTGGCCAGATTGGACATCAATTTCATTTCCTCCTCACCAATGACCAGCCCTTCTTCATCCTGAAAGGAAGCCAACAGCAGCCGCTCCAGAGCTTCAACGGATATTCTGATGACATACCTCGCCCGATTGTAGTGTTTCCCATTCATGACCTTTTCGATTGACCCGCTTGCACACACTGCAGATTGAACTACAACTTCCTCAAATCCGCTTCCTTTCATATACTTTCCTATGGAACCGATGAATGTACATGCCATATGGAATGCTCCAAGTCTAATAATGACATTGTGGAATCGATCTGGATATGTCCCCACAAGATTTCGTAGGCCTTCTTGGCAGCATCAAGATCGAATGTGACAATTGTGTAGGCCTGTCCAACAGCAGCAGACGCTTCCTATGAGGTATTTAACACATGCATCACGGTCGCATTGTCAGTGATAGGAGCATTTACTGGAGGCATGTATTCCACAGTTGTTTTTCTGTCGTCACTTCTCTCTCCAGTAAGCGAGATCCAACCTCCCCAACTTGGTACTGTTTGCTCAAGTGCCTTTGGTAGAGCTCTGCACAGCACCCACATCATGTCACATTCTTTGATATCAGAAATATAATCTGCTGTTTGTTGAGGCTCTAAAGTTGTACTACAGAGGCTGGGTTCAGCATGTTTCTTGGCATAACATGGTTCCATAACTAGAACATCTTCTGTCACTGATCTCTTCTTTGTTCTAGCAGTGGCAAGTACGTGCTCTGATTAATCACTTGGCTGACCGATGACTGTTTCTTGAATCACAAGCCCATGGGTTGAGTGTGTCATTCCAGTGCCATATGCAGTTTCTTCATTGAGGTCGAAGTTGTCCCAGCAGAAATGTAGCACTTCGTTGCCTTGCGTCTTGATGCCTGGTGAAATAGGACTATCATGGTCTTTGATGGCCATATGGATTGCAGTGAGGATTTCTAGTAGCCTTGAATATGACACACAGTGGCCAAACCTGTTCAGTAGCCTCACTATGTCTGCTCTCCCTGTCAAGTGCCAGACCGACATTCCAATAAGTATGTGCTTAGGTGTCAACCATTTGCCTTTTGTCACAGCATATATTATGTCACGGCCAATAGATAATACTCTACGTGTGTTATCAGCAGACAGTACATCCATCCTCTTGCCAACAAGCAGTGCAGAAAGGAAATTGGAAAGGTGTTCCGGTGGAAAGTCCCATTCCTTGAGTTCATTGCCTGGCGGGGGTGGCCATGGCAATTCAGAAGCCTCTCTGTTGACAGCTATTATGGTTCTTCGCAAGAACATGGCAGATTCTTCGAAACGCCTGCTTTCTGATGCAGCAGTCTGAAATGCAATTTCCACTGCTTGACCTGATTGAACATGTGTTGAATAGATGAGGTCAGTGTGGTAATTTGGTTGCCAGAACTTAACTTTGTCGCCAAATGTTCTTCGAATTTTGTCCTTGAGTTTGTCGGTTTTGTAGTTTGGATTGTAGTGTTCTGGATATTTTTGCTGCATAAAGAGCAAATATTTCTCCTTCAGCATACCAAGTCGCTCCACATTGGAATTATTGATGATACTCTCATTGATGTAATCTGATAATTTATGTACTCAAATGCAGCTGCATGGGCGACGTTTCTCTCCTTGGCATCTTCATCTCCACGAACTTGTGTTGAATTCCGCTCATCCTCGTGTGTGGACAGCCTATAACAGGAGCGATGATAGTATGCCTCTCTTGCTACAAGATCAGTCTCATTCACCTTTGCTTGGATGTCATAATCAGGGATGGTTAGGGCTTTCTCCTTTATCAGATTACTGGCTGATGATGTTTCGCACTTGGTAAGGGTTTCTTCTTTCCCTTTTCTCTTTTTCCTTAGCTTGTTGCAAAACAGACATTGATCACTCGGTAGCAGTATACTTGAATAACCTGACACACGTCTCCTTTTCAAACGATGGTGTGACAAACCATCAGTGTCATTTGTTGCCTCACGTTACAATAGTTTGGAAACATTTGTGAATTTCTGATAACATAATCTGTGATATCCATGCACATGGTTCAGGTATTCATCAGTAATATCCTTTATGATGTGGCCATATGTCTCAAAATCTGATCCGTGCTTCTTGCGAATATTTCATGCATCTTTGATCTTTCCAAAACTTGTCTCTGTTAGAGGTGTGACTTTTGAAGTCCCTTTTGTGTTACAGCAATGTATGATGCACGTCAGGACAACATCTCTTTTGGTTTTCAGCTTCCTTTTCTTGGCCACCAACTTCAAGGGTGCTTCATCTGCCATATCTTCCACCAAATGACATCTGTTCCCTTGGCTGCAATATCTGAAATGATGAATTATGTAAACATTAGTGACAACAATAACATAAAGTAAATTGGCGCTTTTTCGGTAATTCACCGGTCTCAATGTGGCGCGACTGGGACATGAAATAACAATGCACATATGTATAAGCGGCAGTACGTTGTTCATCACGTCATTTCTACTCAGGTATCTGAAAAAATAGTGACTAACTTAACCTAACCTAACCTAACCGAACCTAACCTAACCTAACCCAACCCAACCCTACCCTGAAGTGGATTAGGTGAACATGGAATAGGTTAGGTTAGGTTAGGTTAGTCACTATTTTTCCAGGCACATGAGTAGGAATGACGTCATAAGCGGCGTAAAACGGCATACAGCCATTTGAACATACATTCATTGTTCTTTCATGTCTCAGTCGCGGCGCATTGAGACCGGGGGAAATCCGAAAAAGCGCCGTGAAATTTTCACTGATCTCAGTCTATGATTTTTTGTACCTCAAGTTAACTTATGTTTCCATGGTAACGGCCCTGGCAGTCACACCCACCACCAATTTAATAGCAAACAGGCAGCTTATGATAGCTAAGTGTCCTAGGTGACAGAACAACTCCATTTAAGATTGTTCAGACACTTGTTTTATATATTTTATTGATTTGTTAAAAATTCTTTCACAAAAATCAACCTTTTTAACATACCGTTTCCATAGAAACGGCCATTTTTTTTTACATGATCGAGACCTCAAATGACTCCGATTTTGATTTAAATCAAACGGGCAGCTCAAAATACATACAATGAGATTCTTACAATGTGTGTTCATGTTGTTAAATTACAAATATAGACCCCTCTATGATATTTTCTAAAATTCTGAAATTTCTTGATCCGTTACCATGTTAACGGCCCTAGCGGCCACACCCACCACCAACTTCAAGGCAAACAAGCAGATTCTGATAGCTGAGGGTTCTAGCTAACAGAAAAACATAATTTAAAATTGTGCCTAAGGGGGGGGGGGGGGGGGGCCTTTTCGGTTTTTGGCCCATGGACTAGTAACACCCCGTTCGTAACATTAATCATCCATTACAAACCCCAATGTACTTGAATAAACTAATAAAATCATATGGTCCTCCCGGGATTCGAAATTAGGACACCAGACCCAGAACATAAGCATCTAAACCATCACACCACCAACACAGATGCAAGTCTAGTTTCTGTATCTCTTGTGTGCAGGCTGTTTGTCTAGACACGAGAGATACATAGATATGTAGATAGATAAATAGATAGATAGATAGATATAGAGATAGAGAGAGAGAGAGAGGGGGTGGGGGGGGGGGGTGAGTGTGTGTGTGTGTTTACCAGTACCTAAGCACCTCCACCACCGTCATCCCCGTGAGAAAGTGGCAGGTGCAGTAAGGTAAGAGCCACCTACACAACCTGGATAAACAAGGGGAAACTCGTTTATTTTGTTTGCTTACTTTTGTTTTTCCTTGGATGAAAGGAATATATTAGAATTTGTATACAGAACGTGTGGCTTTGTAAATACATCAATAAATAAACGAGAACAGGACATAAAGAAGGGGAACTAATTTTTGTTTTGTTTTATCAAAGAATAATAATAGAAGTTGTATACATAACGTGTGACTTTGTAAATACATGAATCGGACGTTTACACGAGAACAGGAGATGAACAAGGGGAAACTCAGAATGTTTTATTTTATTTTATTAATTTATTATTTTTGGATGAAAGGAAAATATTACAGTTTGTATATATAACGTATGGTTTTGTAAATATATGCATCGGATGTGTACACGAAAACAGGACCTAATCTACTCTTTACGACACCCAAAAACTCGTATGAATATTCATAGATATATATATATATCGGGTTTTGCTAATAATGGACTAGCTCTAAACAATATAGCTTATGCGTATCTGTTTTGTTTATTTGTTTATTATTGATATGATTTTCACTAAAGAATGAAAGGTATACCACTCATAACTATTGTTATGCATATTATGGTGTTGCATTCATAAGACATGCAACAACTGAATTTGCTTACATGCGTTGACTGAAAAACTTAACCTCTTTAGGATGATGACGCATTTACGCAATTTATTCTGGGTACCATTAGATGATTTTATATAGATTAGGAAGGTTATATATGGCCGTCAGAGGGTTACTTGAGACAGTGTTTAGCCTTCTTATTCCCACATATTCACACAGTAATGGGCGCTGGTAGATATAGGCAGTTTTTGTACAGAATGAAACGATGTAGCATAACAGAAGCGAGTTAAGGGGAGACTGGCCGTTTGTTTGGTCTATTAATTCATTTATTCATATATTTTTTTAGTTTCCTCCCTAGACTTCCATCAAGCTTAGAAAAACACCCCCTAGTCCCCCCTTCAAGATAAATGTGTACATTTTTCGGTAGACAAATGTCCCGGCCGAAGGTCGTTTTCTCTTAAAATTGCAGGCTCGCTATTGCTCGCCAGGAAAAAATCGACACCTAAATGGCGCGAAAGGGCTTAAAATTGACAACGAAATGGGCGAAATGTGTTAAAATCGCCACACTAATGGGCCGAACGTCTTATAATCTCAAAACTAGTGGGGCTAAACATTAGGGAGAAAGTGGTCCAGAAAACCGGCCGATCCCCCCTTAACTGAAATATAACCGTAATAATATCTATATATTCAAGATCATCAAAATAGCATCCATGTGGAAGGGAAACAAATCTAGGGATATATATTATTGTTTTACTTTGAATTAATTATAAACAATGAACACGGTATTATCTGAAACTGCCTCAGCTCTACCTCACCACGCCCAAACAATACAATATAATTATTATGTTTTTTTACACCAACCAACTTCACATCTAAACTCAATTAATAAAATCAACAAATACATGTGGTACTCCGAGGACTCGAACCCAGGATACTCACATAGAAATTCCACGCACTATGCATTACAC
>JBAKBP010027918.1:0-29395 GCA_037953745.1 Lithodes maja | reverse complement strand
GGCTCTAAATCCCGTTTCGTGTCTCCACTATACAAGACCAATTCACTTTAGTGTCCAATCTCAGAAAATATTTTTAGAGAGAATATTATTTTGTCAATCAATCTTAACGAGCCTAGTCTTTAGGGTGATTTTAGCTCTATTATATGTCTACGTCTCGTGTAGGTAGCCTAGTTATAGAGGCTCTAAATCCCGTTTCGTGTCTCCACTATACAAGACCAATTCACTTTAGTGTACAATCTCAGAAAATATTTTTAGAGAGAATATTATTTTGTCAATTCAATCTTAACTAGCCTAGTCTTTAGGGTGATTTTAGCTCTATTATATGTCTACGTCTCGTGTAGGTAGCCTAGTTATAGAGGCTCTAAATCCCGTTTCGTGTCTCCACTATACAAGACCAATTCACTTTAGTGTACAATCTCAGAAAATATTTTTAGAGAGAATATTATTTTGTCAATTCAATCTTAACTAGCCTAGTCTTTAGGGTGATTTTAGCTCTATTATATGTCTACGTCTCGTGTAGGTAGCCTAGTTATAGGGGCTCTAAATCCCGTTTCGTGTCTCCACTATACAAGACCAATTCACTTTAGTGTCCAATCTCAGAAAATATTTTTAGAGAGAATATTATTTTGTCAATTCAATATTAACTAGCCTAGTTTTTAGGGTGATTTTAGCTCTATTGTATGTCTACGTCTCGTGTAGATAGCCTAGTTATAGGGGCTCTAAATCCCGTTTCGTGTCTCCACTATACAAGACCAATTCACTTTAGTGTCCAATCTCAGAAAATATTTTTTAGAGAGAATATTATTTTGTCAATTCAATCTTAACTAGCCTAGGTTTTAGGGTGATTTTAGCTCTATTATATGTCTACGTCTCGTGTAGATAGCCTAGTTATAGGGGCTCTAAATCCCGTTTCGTGTCTCCACTATACAAGACCAATTCACTTTAGTGTACAATCTCAGAAAATATTTATAGAGAGAATATTATTTTGTCAATTCAATCTTAACTAGCCTAGTTTTTAGGGTGATTTTAGCTCAGTTATATGTCTACGTCTCGTGTAGATAGCCTAGTTATAGGGGCTCTAAATCCCGTTTCGTGTCTCCACTATACAAGACCAATTCACTTTAGTGTACAATCTCAGAAAATATTTTTAGAGAGAATATTATTTTGTCAATTCAATCTTAACTAGCCTAGTCTTTAGGGTGATTTTAGCTCTATTATATGTCTACGTCTCGTGTAGGTAGCCTAGTTATTGTGGCTCTAAATCCCGTTTCGTGTCTCCACTATACAAGACCAATTCACTTTAGTGTCCAATCTCAGAAAATATTTTTAGAGAGAATATTATTTTGTCAATTCAATCTTAACTAGCCAAGTCTTTAGGGTGATTTTAGCTCTATTATATGTCTACGTCTCGTGTAGGTAGCCTAGTTATAGAGGCTCTAAATCCCGTTTCGTGTCTCCACTATACAAGACCAATTCACTTTAGTGTACAATCTCAGAAAATATTTTTAGAGAGAATATTATTTTGTCAATTCAATCTTAACTAGCCTAGTCTTTAGGGTGATTTTAGCTCTATTATATGTCTACGTCTCGTGTAGGTAGCCTAGTTATAGAGGCTCTAAATCCCGTTTCGTGTCTCCACTATACAAGACCAATTCACTTTAGTGTACAATCTCAGAAAATATTTTTAGATAGAATATTATTTTGTCAATTCAATCTTAACTAGCCTAGTTTTTAGGGTGATTTTAGCTCTATTATATGTCTACGTCTCGTGTAGATAGCCTAGTTATAGGGGCTCTAAATCCCGTTTCGTGTCTCCACTATACAAGACCAATTCACTTTAGTGTCCAATCTCAGAAAATATTTTTAGAGAGAATATTATTTTGTCAATTCAATCTTAACTAGCCTAGTTTTTAGGGTGAATTTAGCTCTATTATATGTCTACGTCTCGTGTAGATAGCCTAGTCATAGAGGCTCTAAAATCCGTTTCGTGTCTCCACCGTACAAGACCAATTCACTTTAGTGTCCAATCTCAGAAAATATTTTTAGAGAGAATATTATTTTGTCAATTCAATCTTAACTAGCCTAGTTTTTAGGGTGATTTTAGCTCTATTATATGTCTACGTCTCGTGTAGATAGCCTAGTTATAGAGGCTCTAAATCCCGTTTCGTGTCTCCACCGTACAAGACCAATTCACTTTAGTGTCCAATCTCAGAAAATATTTTTAGAGAGAATATTATTTTGTCAATTCAATCTTAACTAGCCTAGTTTTTAGGGTGATTTTAGCTCTATTATATGTCTACGTCTCGTGTAGATAGCCTAGTTATAGAGGCTCTAAATCCCGTTTCGTGTCTCCACTATACAAGACCAATTCACTTTAGTGTCCAATCTCAGAAAATATTTTTAGAGAGAATATTATTTTGTCAATTCAATCTTAACTAGCCTAGTCTTTAGGGTGATTTTAGCTCTATTATATGTCTACGTCTCGTGTAGGTAGCTTAGTTATAGAGGCTCTAAATCCCGTTTCGTGTCTCCACTATACAAGACCAATTCACTTTAGTGTCCAATCTCAGAAAATATTTTTAGAGAGAATATTATTTTGTCAATTCAATCTTAACTAGCCTAGTCTTTAGGGTGATTTTAGCTCTATTATATGTCTACGTCTCGTGTAGGTAGCCTAGTTATAGAGGCTCTAAATCCCGTTTCGTGTCTCCACTATACAAGACCAATTCACTTTAGTGTACAATCTCAGAAAATATTTTTAGAGAGAATATTATTTTGTCAATTCAATCTTAACTAGCCTAGTTTTTAGGGTGATTTTAGCTCTATTATATGTCTACGTCTCGTGTAGATAGCCTAGTCATAGAGGCTCTAAAATCCGTTTCGTGTCTCCACCGTACAAGACCAATTCACTTTAGTGTCCAATCTCAGAAAATATTTTTAGAGAGAATATTATTTTGTCAATTCAATCTTAACTAGCCTAGTTTTTAGGGTGATTTTAGCTCTATTATATGTCTACGTCTCGTGTAGATAGCCTAGTTATAGAGGCTCTAAATCCCGTTTCGTGTCTCCACCGTACAAGACCAATTCACTTTAGTGTCCAATCTCAGAAAATATTTTTAGAGAGAATATTATTTTGTCAATTCAATCTTAACTAGCCTAGTTTTTAGGGTGATTTTAGCTCTATTATATGTCTACGTCTCGTGTAGATAGCCTAGTTATAGAGGCTCTAAATCCCGTTTCGTGTCTCCACTATACAAGACCAATTCACTTTAGTGTCCAATCTCAGAAAATATTTTTAGAGATAATATTATTTTGTCAATTCAATCTTAACTAGCCTAGTCTTTAGGGTGATTTTAGCTCTATTATATGTCTACGTCTCGTGTAGGTAGCTTAGTTATAGAGGCTCTAAATCCCGTTTCGTGTCTCCACTATACAAGACCAATTCACTTTAGTGTCCAATCTCAGAAAATATTTTTAGAGAGAATATTATTTTGTCAATTCAATCTTAACTAGCCTAGTCTTTAGGGTGATTTTAGCTCTATTATATGTCTACGTCTCGTGTAGGTAGCCTAGTTATAGAGGCTCTAAATCCCGTTTCGTGTCTCCACTATACAAGACCAATTCACTTTAGTGTACAATCTCAGAAAATATTTTTAGAGAGAATATTATTTTGTCAATTCAATCTTAACTAGCCTAGTCTTTAGGGTGATTTTAGCTCTATTATATGTCTACGTCTCGTGTAGATAGCCTAGTTATAGGGGCTCTAAATCCCGTTTCGTGTCTCCACTATACAAGACCAATTCACTTTAGTGTACAATCTCAGAAAATATTTTTAGAGAGAATATTATTTTGTCAATTCAATCTTAACTAGCCTAGTTTTTAGGGTGATTTTAGCTCTATTATATGTCTACGTCTCGTGTAGATAGCCTAGTTATAGAGGCTCTAAATCCCGTTTCGTGTCTCCACTATACAAGACCAATTCACTTTAGTGTCCAATCTCAGAAAATATTTTTAGAGAGAATATTATTTTGTCAATTCAATCTTAACTAGCCTAGTCTTTAGGGTGATTTTAGCTCTATTATATGTCTACGTCTCGTGTAGGTAGCCTAGTTATAGAGGCTCTAAATCCCGTTTCGTGTGCCCACTATACAAGACCAATTCACTTTAGTGTCCAATCTCAGAAAATATTTTTAGAGATAATATTATTTTGTCAATTCAATCTTAACTAGCCTAGTCTTTAGGGTGATTTTAGCTCTATTATATGTCTACGTCTCGTGTAGGTAGCTTAGTTATAGAGGCTCTAAATCCCGTTTCGTGTCTCCACTATACAAGACCAATTCACTTTAGTGTCCAATCTCAGAAAATATTTTTAGAGAGAATATTATTTTGTCAATTCAATCTTAACTAGCCTAGTCTTTAGGGTGATTTTAGCTCTATTATATGTCTACGTCTCGTGTAGGTAGCCTAGTTATAGAGGCTCTAAATCCCGTTTCGTGTCTCCACTATACAAGACCAATTCACTTTAGTGTACAATCTCAGAAAATATTTTTAGAGAGAATATTATTTTGTCAATTCAATCTTAACTAGCCTAGTCTTTAGGGTGATTTTAGCTCTATTATATGTCTACGTCTCGTGTAGGTAGCCTAGTTATAGGGGCTCTAAATCCCGTTTCGTGTCTCCACTATACAAGACCAATTCACTTTAGTGTCCAATCTCAGAAAATATTTTTAGAGAGAATATTATTTTGTCAATTCAATATTAACTAGCCTAGTTTTTAGGGTGATTTTAGCTCTATTGTATGTCTACGTCTCGTGTAGATAGCCTAGTTATAGGGGCTCTAAATCCCGTTTCGTGTCTCCACTATACAAGACCAATTCACTTTAGTGTCCAATCTCAGAAAATATTTTTAGAGAAAATATTATTTTGTCAATTCAATCTTAACTAGCCTAGGTTTTAGGGTGATTTTAGCTCTATTATATGTCTACGTCTCGTGTAGATAGCCTAGTTATAGGGGCTCTAAATCCCGTTTCGTGTCTCCACTATACAAGACCAATTCACTTTAGTGTACAATCTCAGAAAATATTTTTAGAGAGAATATTATTTTGTCAATTCAATCTTAACTAGCCTAGTTTTTAGGGTGATTTTAGCTCAGTTATATGTCTACGTCTCGTGTAGATAGCCTAGTTATAGGGGCTCTAAATCCGGTTTCGTGTCTCCACTATACAAGACCAATTCACTTTAGTGTACAATCTCAGAAAATATTTTTAGAGAGAATATTATTTTGTCAATTCAATCTTAACTAGCCTAGTCTTTAGGGTGATTTTAGCTCTATTATATGTCTACGTCTCGTGTAGGTAGCCTAGTTATAGTGGCTCTAAATCCCGTTTCGTGTCTCCACTATACAAGACCAATTCACTTTAGTGTCCAATCTCAGAAAATATTTTTAGAGAGAATATTATTTTGTCAATTCAATCTTAACTAGCCAAGTCTTTAGGGTGATTTTAGCTCTATTATATGTCTACGTCTCGTGTAGGTAGCCTAGTTATAGAGGCTCTAAATCCCGTTTCGTGTCTCCACTATACAAGACCAATTCACTTTAGTGTACAATCTCAGAAAATATTTTTAGAGAGAATATTATTTTGTCAATTCAATCTTAACTAGCCTAGTCTTTAGGGTGATTTTAGCTCTATTATATGTCTACGTCTCGTGTAGGTAGCCTAGTTATAGAGGCTCTAAATCCCGTTTCGTGTCTCCACTATACAAGACCAATTCACTTTAGTGTACAATCTCAGAAAATATTTTTAGAGAGAATATTATTTTGTCAATTCAATCTTAACTAGCCTAGTTTTTAGGGTGATTTTAGCTCTGTTATATGTCTACGTCTCGTGTAGATAGCCTAGTTATAGAGGCTCTAAATCCCGTTTCGTGTCTCCACTATACAAGACCAATTCACTTTAGTGTCCAATCTCAGAAAATATTTTTAGAGAGAATATTATTTTGTCAATTCAATCTTAACTAGCCTAGTCTTTAGGGTGATTTTAGCTCTATTATATGTCTACGTCTCGTGTAGGTAGCTTAGTTATAGAGGCTCTAAATCCCGTTTCGTGTCTCCACTATACAAGACCAATTCACTTTAGTGTCCAATCTCAGAAAATATTTTTAGAGAGAATATTATTTTGTCAATCAATCTTAACGAGCCTAGTCTTTAGGGTGATTTTAGCTCTATTATATGTCTACGTCTCGTGTAGGTAGCCTAGTTATAGAGGCTCTAAATCCCGTTTCGTGTGTCCACTATACAAGACCAATTCACTTTAGTGTCCAATCTCAGAAAATATTTTTAGAGAGAATATTATTTCGTCAATTCAATCTTAACTAGCCTAGTCTTTAGGGTGATTTTAGCTCTATTATATGTCTACGTCTCGTGTAGGTAGCTTAGTTATAGGGGCTCTAAATCCCGTTTCGTGTCTCCACTATACAAGACCAATTCACTTTAGTGTCCAATCTCAGAAAATATTTTTAGAGAGAATATTATTTTGTCAATCAATCTTAACGAGCGTAGTCTTTAGGGTGATTTTAGCTCTATTATATGTCTACGTCTCGTGTAGGTAGCCTAGTTATAGAGGCTCTAAATCCCGTTTCGTGTCTCCACTATACAAGACCAATTCACTTTAGTGTACAATCTCAGAAAATATTTATAGAGAGAATATTATTTTGTCAATTCAATCTTAACTAGCCTAGTTTTTAGGGTGATTTTAGCTCAGTTATATGTCTACGTCTCGTGTAGATAGCCTAGTTATAGGGGCTCTAAATCCCGTTTCGTGTCTCCACTATACAAGACCAATTCACTTTAGTGTACAATCTCAGAAAATATTTTTAGAGAGAATATTATTTTGTCAATTCAATCTTAACTAGCCTAGTCTTTAGGGTGATTTTAGCTCTATTATATGTCTACGTCTCGTGTAGGTAGCCTAGTTATAGAGGCTCTAAATCCCGTTTCGTGTCTCCACTATACAAGACCAATTCACTTTAGTGTACAATCTCAGAAAATATTTTTAGAGAGAATATTATTTTGTCAATTCAATCTTAACTAGCCTAGTCTTTAGGGTGATTTTAGCTCTATTATATGTCTACGTCTCGTGTAGATAGCCTAGTTATAGGGGCTCTAAATCCCGTTTTGTGTCTCCACTATACAAGACCAATTCACTTTAGTGTACAATCTCAGAAAATATTTTTAGAGAGAATATTATTTTGTCAATTCAATCTTAACTAGCCTAGTTTTTAGGGTGATTTTAGCTCTATTATATGTCTACGTCTCGTGTAGGTAGCCTAGTTATAGAGGCTCTAAATCCCGTTTCGTGTCTCCACTATACAAGACCAATTCACTTTAGTGTCCAATCTCAGAAAATATTTTTAGAGAGAATATTATTTTGTCAATTCAATCTTAACTAGCCTAGTCTTTAGGGTGATTTTAGCTCTATTATATGTCTACGTCTCGTGTAGGTAGCCTAGTTATAGAGGCTCTAAATCCCGTTTCGTGTGCCCACTATACAAGACCAATTCACTTTAGTGTCCAATCTCAGAAAATATTTTTAGAGATAATATTATTTTGTCAATTCAATATTAACTAGCCTAGTTTTTAGGGTGATTTTAGCTCTATTGTATGTCTACGTCTCGTGTAGATAGCCTAGTTATAGGGGCTCTAAATCCCGTTTCGTGTCTGCACTATACAAGACCAATTCACTTTAGTGTCCAATCTCAGAAAATATTTTTAGAGAAAATATTATTTTGTCAATTCAATCTTAACTAGCCTAGGTTTTAGGGTGATTTTAGCTCTATTATATGTCTACGTCTCGTGTAGATAGCCTAGTTATAGGGGCTCTAAATCCCGTTTCGTGTCTCCACTATACAAGACCAATTCACTTTAGTGTACAATCTCAGAAAATATTTTTAGAGAGAATATTATTTTGTCAATTCAATCTTAACTAGCCTAGTTTTTAGGGTGATTTTAGCTCAGTTATATGTCTACGTCTCGTGTAGATAGCCTAGTTATAGGGGCTCTAAATCCCGTTTCGTGTCTCCACTATACAAGACCAATTCACTTTAGTGTACAATCTCAGAAAATATTTTTAGAGAGAATATTATTTTGTCAATTCAATCTTAACTAGCCTAGTCTTTAGGGTGATTTTAGCTCTATTATATGTCTACGTCTCGTGTAGGTAGCCTAGTTATAGTGGCTCTAAATCCCGTTTCGTGTCTCCACTATACAAGACCAATTCACTTTAGTGTCCAATCTCAGAAAATATTTTTAGAGAGAATATTATTTTGTCAATTCAATCTTAACTAGCCAAGTCTTTAGGGTGATTTTAGCTCTATTATATGTCTACGTCTCGTGTAGGTAGCCTAGTTATAGAGGCTCTAAATCCCGTTTCGTGTCTCCACTATACAAGACCAATTCACTTTAGTGTACAATCTCAGAAAATATTTTTAGAGAGAATATTATTTTGTCAATTCAATCTTAACTAGCCTAGTCTTTAGGGTGATTTTAGCTCTATTATATGTCTACGTCTCGTGTAGGTAGCCTAGTTATAGAGGCTCTAAATCCCGTTTCGTGTCTCCACTATACAAGACCAATTCACTTTAGTGTACAATCTCAGAAAATATTTTTAGATAGAATATTATTTTGTCAATTCAATCTTAACTAGCCTAGTCTTTAGGTTGATTTTAGCTCTATTATATGTCTACGTCTCGTGTAGGTAGCCTAGTTATAGGGGCTCTAAATCCCGTTTCGTGTCTCCACTATACAAGACCAATTCACTTTAGTGTCCAATCTCAGAAAATATTTTTAGAGAGAATATTATTTTGTCAATTCAATCTTAACTAGCCTAGTTTTTAGGGTGATTTTAGCTCTATTATATGTCTACGTCTCGTGTAGATAGCCTAGTTATAGGGGCTCTAAATCCCGTTTCGTGTCTCCACTATACAAAACCAATTCACTTTAGTGTCCAATCTCAGAAAATATTTTTAGAGAGAATATTATTTTGTCAATTCAATCTTAACTAGCCTAGTTTTTAGGGTGATTTTAGCTCTGTTATATGTCTACGTCTCGTGTAGATAGCCTAGTTATAGAGGCTCTAAATCCCGTTTCGTGTCTCCACTATACAAGACCAATTCACTTTAGTGTCCAATCTCAGAAAACATTTTTAGAGAGAATATTATTTTGTCAATTCAATCTTAACTAGCCTAGTCTTTAGGGTGATTTTAGCTCTATTATATGTCTACGTCTCGTGTAGGTAGCCTAGTTATAGAGGCTCTAAATCCCGTTTCGTGTGTCCACTATACAAGACCAATTCACTTTAGTGTCCAATCTCAGAAAATATTTTTAGAGAGAATATTATTTTGTCAATTCAATCTTAACTAGCCTAGTCTTTAGGGTGATTTTAGCTCTATTATATGTCTACGTCTCGTGTAGGTAGCTTAGTTATAGAGGCTCTAAATCCCGTTTCGTGTCTCCACTATACAAGACCAATTCACTTTAGTGTCCAATCTCAGAAAATATTTTTAGAGAGAATATTATTTTGTCAATCAATCTTAACGAGCCTAGTCTTTAGGGTGATTTTAGCTCTATTATATGTCTACGTCTCGTGTAGGTAGCCTAGTTATAGAGGCTCTAAATCCCGTTTCGTGTCTCCACTATACAAGACCAATTCACTTTAGTGTACAATCTCAGAAAATATTTTTAGAGAGAATATTATTTTGTCAATTCAATCTTAACTAGCCTAGTCTTTAGGGTGATTTTAGCTCTATTATATGTCTACGTCTCGTGTAGGTAGCCTAGTTATAGAGGCTCTAAATCCCGTTTCGTGTCTCCACTATACAAGACCAATTCACTTTAGTGTACAATCTCAGAAAATATTTTTAGAGAGAATATTATTTTGTCAATTCAATCTTAACTAGCCTAGTCTTTAGGGTGATTTTAGCTCTATTATATGTCTACGTCTCGTGTAGGTAGCCTAGTTATAGGGGCTCTAAATCCCGTTTCGTGTCTCCACTATACAAGACCAATTCACTTTAGTGTCCAATCTCAGAAAATATTTTTAGAGAGAATATTATTTTGTCAATTCAATATTAACTAGCCTAGTTTTTAGGGTGATTTTAGCTCTATTATATGTCTACGTCTCGTGTAGATAGCCTAGTTATAGAGGCTCTAAATCCCGTTTCGTGTCTCCACTATACAAGACCAATTCACTTTAGTGTCCAATCTCAGAAAATATTTTTAGAGATAATATTATTTTGTCAATTCAATCTTAACTAGCCTAGTCTTTAGGGTGATTTTAGCTCTATTATATGTCTACGTCTCGTGTAGGTAGCTTAGTTATAGAGGCTCTAAATCCCGTTTCGTGTCTCCACTATACAAGACCAATTCACTTTAGTGTCCAATCTCAGAAAATATTTTTAGAGAGAATATTATTTTGTCAATTCAATCTTAACTAGCCTAGTCTTTAGGGTGATTTTAGCTCTATTATATGTCTACGTCTCGTGTAGGTAGCCTAGTTATAGAGGCTCTAAATCCCGTTTCGTGTCTCCACTATACAAGACCAATTCACTTTAGTGTACAATCTCAGAAAATATTTTTAGAGAGAATATTATTTTGTCAATTCAATCTTAACTAGCCTAGTCTTTAGGGTGATTTTAGCTCTATTATATGTCTACGTCTCGTGTAGGTAGCCTAGTTATAGGGGCTCTAAATCCCGTTTCGTGTCTCCACTATACAAGACCAATTCACTTTAGTGTCCAATCTCAGAAAATATTTTTAGAGAGAATATTATTTTGTCAATTCAATATTAACTAGCCTAGTTTTTAGGGTGATTTTAGCTCTATTGTATGTCTACGTCTCGTGTAGATAGCCTAGTTATAGGGGCTCTAAATCCCGTTTCGTGTGTCCACTATACAAGACCAATTCACTTTAGTGTCCAATCTCAGAAAATATTTTTAGAGAAAATATTATTTTGTCAATTCAATCTTAACTAGCCTAGGTTTTAGGGTGATTTTAGCTCTATTATATGTCTACGTCTCGTGTAGATAGCCTAGTTATAGGGGCTCTAAATCCCGTTTCGTGTCTCCACTATACAAGACCAATTCACTTTAGTGTACAATCTCGAAAATATTTTTAGAGAGAATATTATTTTGTCAATTCAATCTTAACTAGCCTAGTTTTTAGGGTGATTTTAGCTCAGTTATATGTCTACGTCTCGTGTAGATAGCCTAGTTATAGAGGCTCTAAATCCCGTTTCGTGTCTCCACTATACAAGACCAATTCACTTTAGTGTACAATCTCAGAAAATATTTTTAGATAGAATATTATTTTGTCAATTCAATCTTAACTAGCCTAGTCTTTAGGTTGATTTTAGCTCTATTATATGTCTACGTCTCGTGTAGGTAGCCTAGTTATAGGGGCTCTAAATCCCGTTTCGTGTCTCCACTATACAAGACCAATTCACTTTAGTGTCCAATCTCAGAAAATATTTTTAGAGAGAATATTATTTTGTCAATTCAATCTTAACTAGCCTAGTTTTTAGGGTGATTTTAGCTCTATTATATGTCTACGTCTCGTGTAGATAGCCTAGTTATAGGGGCTCTAAATCCCGTTTCGTGTCTCCACTATACAAGACCAATTCACTTTAGTGTCCAATCTCAGAAAATATTTTTAGAGAGAATATTATTTTGTCAATTCAATCTTAACTAGCCTAGTTTTTAGGGTGATTTTAGCTCTGTTATATGTCTACGTCTCGTGTAGATAGCCTAGTTATAGAGGCTCTAAATCCCGTTTCGTGTCTCCACTATACAAGACCAATTCACTTTAGTGTCCAATCTCAGAAAATATTTTTAGAGAGAATATTATTTTGTCAATTCAATCTTAACTAGCCTAGTCTTTAGGGTGATTTTAGCTCTATTATATGTCTACGTCTCGTGTAGGTAGCCTAGTTATAGAGGCTCTAAATCCCGTTTCGTGTGTCCACTATACAAGACCAATTCACTTTAGTGTCCAATCTCAGAAAATATTTTTAGAGAGAATATTATTTTGTCAATTCAATCTTAACTAGCCTAGTCTTTAGGGTGATTTTAGCTCTATTATATGTCTACGTCTCGTGTAGGTAGCTTAGTTATAGAGGCTCTAAATCCCGTTTCGTGTCTCCACTATACAAGACCAATTCACTTTAGTGTCCAATCTCAGAAAATATTTTTAGAGAGAATATTATTTTGTCAATCAATCTTAACGAGCCTAGTCTTTAGGGTGATTTTAGCTCTATTATATGTCTACGTCTCGTGTAGGTAGCCTAGTTATAGAGGCTCTAAATCCCGTTTCGTGTCTCCACTATACAAGACCAATTCACTTTAGTGTACAATCTCAGAAAATATTTTTAGAGAGAATATTATTTTGTCAATTCAATCTTAACTAGCCTAGTCTTTAGGGTGATTTTAGCTCTATTATATGTCTACGTCTCGTGTAGGTAGCCTAGTTATAGAGGCTCTAAATCCCGTTTCGTGTCTCCACTATACAAGACCAATTCACTTTAGTGTACAATCTCAGAAAATATTTTTAGAGAGAATATTATTTTGTCAATTCAATCTTAACTAGCCTAGTCTTTAGGGTGATTTTAGCTCTATTATATGTCTACGTCTCGTGTAGGTAGCCTAGTTATAGGGGCTCTAAATCCCGTTTCGTGTCTCCACTATACAAGACCAATTCACTTTAGTGTCCAATCTCAGAAAATATTTTTAGAGAGAATATTATTTTGTCAATTCAATATTAACTAGCCTAGTTTTTAGGGTGATTTTAGCTCTATTGTATGTCTACGTCTCGTGTAGATAGCCTAGTTATAGGGGCTCTAAATCCCGTTTCGTGTCTCCACTATACAAGACCAATTCACTTTAGTGTCCAATCTCAGAAAATATTTTTAGAGAGAATATTATTTTGTCAATTCAATCTTAACTAGCCTAGGTTTTAGGGTGATTTTAGCTCTATTATATGTCTACGTCTCGTGTAGATAGCCTAGTTATAGGGGCTCTAAATCCCGTTTCGTGTCTCCACTATACAAGACCAATTCACTTTAGTGTACAATCTCAGAAAATATTTATAGAGAGAATATTATTTTGTCAATTCAATCTTAACTAGCCTAGTTTTTAGGGTGATTTTAGCTCAGTTATATGTCTACGTCTCGTGTAGATAGCCTAGTTATAGGGGCTCTAAATCCCGTTTCGTGTCTCCACTATACAAGACCAATTCACTTTAGTGTACAATCTCAGAAAATATTTTTAGAGAGAATATTATTTTGTCAATTCAATCTTAACTAGCCTAGTCTTTAGGGTGATTTTAGCTCTATTATATGTCTACGTCTCGTGTAGGTAGCCTAGTTATTGTGGCTCTAAATCCCGTTTCGTGTCTCCACTATACAAGACCAATTCACTTTAGTGTCCAATCTCAGAAAATATTTTTAGAGAGAATATTATTTTGTCAATTCAATCTTAACTAGCCAAGTCTTTAGGGTGATTTTAGCTCTATTATATGTCTACGTCTCGTGTAGGTAGCCTAGTTATAGAGGCTCTAAATCCCGTTTCGTGTCTCCACTATACAAGACCAATTCACTTTAGTGTACAATCTCAGAAAATATTTTTAGAGAGAATATTATTTTGTCAATTCAATCTTAACTAGCCTAGTCTTTAGGGTGATTTTAGCTCTATTATATGTCTACGTCTCGTGTAGGTAGCCTAGTTATAGAGGCTCTAAATCCCGTTTCGTGTCTCCACTATACAAGACCAATTCACTTTAGTGTACAATCTCAGAAAATATTTTTAGATAGAATATTATTTTGTCAATTCAATCTTAACTAGCCTAGTTTTTAGGGTGATTTTAGCTCTATTATATGTCTACGTCTCGTGTAGATAGCCTAGTTATAGGGGCTCTAAATCCCGTTTCGTGTCTCCACTATACAAGACCAATTCACTTTAGTGTCCAATCTCAGAAAATATTTTTAGAGAGAATATTATTTTGTCAATTCAATCTTAACTAGCCTAGTTTTTAGGGTGATTTTAGCTCTATTATATGTCTACGTCTCGTGTAGATAGCCTAGTCATAGAGGCTCTAAAATCCGTTTCGTGTCTCCACCGTACAAGACCAATTCACTTTAGTGTCCAATCTCAGAAAATATTTTTAGAGAGAATATTATTTTGTCAATTCAATCTTAACTAGCCTAGTTTTTAGGGTGATTTTAGCTCTATTATATGTCTACGTCTCGTGTAGATAGCCTAGTTATAGAGGCTCTAAATCCCGTTTCGTGTCTCCACCGTACAAGACCAATTCACTTTAGTGTCCAATCTCAGAAAATATTTTTAGAGAGAATATTATTTTGTCAATTCAATCTTAACTAGCCTAGTTTTTAGGGTGATTTTAGCTCTATTATATGTCTACGTCTCGTGTAGATAGCCTAGTTATAGAGGCTCTAAATCCCGTTTCGTGTCTCCACTATACAAGACCAATTCACTTTAGTGTCCAATCTCAGAAAATATTTTTAGAGAGAATATTATTTTGTCAATTCAATCTTAACTAGCCTAGTCTTTAGGGTGATTTTAGCTCTATTATATGTCTACGTCTCGTGTAGGTAGCTTAGTTATAGAGGCTCTAAATCCCGTTTCGTGTCTCCACTATACAAGACCAATTCACTTTAGTGTCCAATCTCAGAAAATATTTTTAGAGAGAATATTATTTTGTCAATTCAATCTTAACTAGCCTAGTCTTTAGGGTGATTTTAGCTGTATTATATGTCTACGTCTCGTGTAGGTAGCCTAGTTATAGAGGCTCTAAATCCCGTTTCGTGTCTCCACTATACAAGACCAATTCACTTTAGTGTACAATCTCAGAAAATATTTTTAGAGAGAATATTATTTTGTCAATTCAATCTTAACTAGCCTAGTTTTTAGGGTGATTTTAGCTCTATTATATGTCTACGTCTCGTGTAGATAGCCTAGTCATAGAGGCTCTAAAATCCGTTTCGTGTCTCCACCGTACAAGACCAATTCACTTTAGTGTCCAATCTCAGAAAATATTTTTAGAGAGAATATTATTTTGTCAATTCAATATTAACTAGCCTAGTTTTTAGGGTGATTTTAGCTCTATTATATGTCTACGTCTCGTGTAGATAGCCTAGTTATAGAGGCTCTAAATCCCGTTTCGTGTCTCCACCGTACAAGACCAATTCACTTTAGTGTCCAATCTCAGAAAATATTTTTAGAGAGAATATTATTTTGTCAATTCAATCTTAACTAGCCTAGTTTTTAGGGTGATTTTAGCTCTATTATATGTCTACGTCTCGTGTAGATAGCCTAGTTATAGAGGCTCTAAATCCCGTTTCGTGTCTCCACTATACAAGACCAATTCACTTTAGTGTCCAATCTCAGAAAATATTTTTAGAGATAATATTATTTTGTCAATTCAATCTTAACTAGCCTAGTCTTTAGGGTGATTTTAGCTCTATTATATGTCTACGTCTCGTGTAGGTAGCTTAGTTATAGAGGCTCTAAATCCCGTTTCGTGTCTCCACTATACAAGACCAATTCACTTTAGTGTCCAATCTCAGAAAATATTTTTAGAGAGAATATTATTTTGTCAATTCAATCTTAACTAGCCTAGTCTTTAGGGTGATTTTAGCTCTATTATATGTCTACGTCTCGTGTAGGTAGCCTAGTTATAGAGGCTCTAAATCCCGTTTCGTGTCTCCACTATACAAGACCAATTCACTTTAGTGTACAATCTCAGAAAATATTTTTAGAGAGAATATTATTTTGTCAATTCAATCTTAACTAGCCTAGTCTTTAGGGTGATTTTAGCTCTATTATATGTCTACGTCTCGTGTAGATAGCCTAGTTATAGGGGCTCTAAATCCCGTTTCGTGTCTCCACTATACAAGACCAATTCACTTTAGTGTACAATCTCAGAAAATATTTTTAGAGAGAATATTATTTTGTCAATTCAATCTTAACTAGCCTAGTTTTTAGGGTGATTTTAGCTCTATTATATGTCTACGTCTCGTGTAGATAGCCTAGTTATAGAGGCTCTAAATCCCGTTTCGTGTCTCCACTATACAAGACCAATTCACTTTAGTGTCCAATCTCAGAAAATATTTTTAGAGAGAATATTATTTTGTCAATTCAATCTTAACTAGCCTAGTCTTTAGGGTGATTTTAGCTCTATTATATGTCTACGTCTCGTGTAGGTAGCCTAGTTATAGAGGCTCTAAATCCCGTTTCGTGTGCCCACTATACAAGACCAATTCACTTTAGTGTCCAATCTCAGAAAATATTTTTAGAGATAATATTATTTTGTCAATTCAATCTTAACTAGCCTAGTCTTTAGGGTGATTTTAGCTCTATTATATGTCTACGTCTCGTGTAGGTAGCTTAGTTATAGAGGCTCTAAATCCCGTTTGTGTCTCCACCTATACAAGACCAATTCACTTTAGTGTCCAATCTCAGAAAATATTTTTAGAGAGAATATTATTTTGTCAATTCAATCTTAACTAGCCTAGTCTTTAGGGTGATTTTAGCTCTATTATATGTCTACGTCTCGTGTAGGTAGCCTAGTTATAGAGGCTCTAAATCCCGTTTCGTGTCTCCACTATACAAGACCAATTCACTTTAGTGTACAATCTCAGAAAATATTTTTAGAGAGAATATTATTTTGTCAATTCAATCTTAACTAGCCTAGTCTTTAGGGTGATTTTAGCTCTATTATATGTCTACGTCTCGTGTAGGTAGCCTAGTTATAGGGGCTCTAAATCCCGTTTCGTGTCTCCACTATACAAGACCAATTCACTTTAGTGTCCAATCTCAGAAAATATTTTTAGAGAGAATATTATTTTGTCAATTCAATATTAACTAGCCTAGTTTTTAGGGTGATTTTAGCTCTATTGTATGTCTACGTCTCGTGTAGATAGCCTAGTTATAGGGGCTCTAAATCCCGTTTCGTGTCTCCACTATACAAGACCAATTCACTTTAGTGTCCAATCTCAGAAAATATTTTTAGAGAAAATATTATTTTGTCAATTCAATCTTAACTAGCCTAGGTTTTAGGGTGATTTTAGCTCTATTATATGTCTACGTCTCGTGTAGATAGCCTAGTTATAGGGGCTCTAAATCCCGTTTCGTGTCTCCACTATACAAGACCAATTCACTTTAGTGTACAATCTCAGAAAATATTTTTAGAGAGAATATTATTTTGTCAATTCAATCTTAACTAGCCTAGTTTTTAGGGTGATTTTAGCTCAGTTATATGTCTACGTCTCGTGTAGATAGCCTAGTTATAGGGGCTCTAAATCCGGTTTCGTGTCTCCACTATACAAGACCAATTCACTTTAGTGTACAATCTCAGAAAATATTTTTAGAGAGAATATTATTTTGTCAATTCAATCTTAACTAGCCTAGTCTTTAGGGTGATTTTAGCTCTATTATATGTCTACGTCTCGTGTAGGTAGCCTAGTTATAGTGGCTCTAAATCCCGTTTCGTGTCTCCACTATACAAGACCAATTCACTTTAGTGTCCAATCTCAGAAAATATTTTTAGAGAGAATATTATTTTGTCAATTCAATCTTAACTAGCCAAGTCTTTAGGGTGATTTTAGCTCTATTATATGTCTACGTCTCGTGTAGGTAGCCTAGTTATAGAGGCTCTAAATCCCGTTTCGTGTCTCCACTATACAAGACCAATTCACTTTAGTGTACAATCTCAGAAAATATTTTTAGAGAGAATATTATTTTGTCAATTCAATCTTAACTAGCCTAGTCTTTAGGGTGATTTTAGCTCTATTATATGTCTACGTCTCGTGTAGGTAGCCTAGTTATAGAGGCTCTAAATCCCGTTTCGTGTCTCCACTATACAAGACCAATTCACTTTAGTGTACAATCTCAGAAAATATTTTTAGAGAGAATATTATTTTGTCAATTCAATCTTAACTAGCCTAGTTTTTAGGGTGATTTTAGCTCTGTTATATGTCTACGTCTCGTGTAGATAGCCTAGTTATAGAGGCTCTAAATCCCGTTTCGTGTCTCCACTATACAAGACCAATTCACTTTAGTGTCCAATCTCAGAAAATATTTTTAGAGAGAATATTATTTTGTCAATTCAATCTTAACTAGCCTAGTCTTTAGGGTGATTTTAGCTCTATTATATGTCTACGTCTCGTGTAGGTAGCTTAGTTATAGAGGCTCTAAATCCCGTTTCGTGTCTCCACTATACAAGACCAATTCACTTTAGTGTCCAATCTCAGAAAATATTTTTAGAGAGAATATTATTTTGTCAATCAATCTTAACGAGCCTAGTCTTTAGGGTGATTTTAGCTCTATTATATGTCTACGTCTCGTGTAGGTAGCCTAGTTATAGAGGCTCTAAATCCCGTTTCGTGTGTCCACTATACAAGACCAATTCACTTTAGTGTCCAATCTCAGAAAATATTTTTAGAGAGAATATTATTTCGTCAATTCAATCTTAACTAGCCTAGTCTTTAGGGTGATTTTAGCTCTATTATATGTCTACGTCTCGTGTAGGTAGCTTAGTTATAGGGGCTCTAAATCCCGTTTCGTGTCTCCACTATACAAGACCAATTCACTTTAGTGTCCAATCTCAGAAAATATTTTTAGAGAGAATATTATTTTGTCAATCAATCTTAACGAGCGTAGTCTTTAGGGTGATTTTAGCTCTATTATATGTCTACGTCTCGTGTAGGTAGCCTAGTTATAGAGGCTCTAAATCCCGTTTCGTGTCTCCACTATACAAGACCAATTCACTTTAGTGTACAATCTCAGAAAATATTTATAGAGAGAATATTATTTTGTCAATTCAATCTTAACTAGCCTAGTTTTTAGGGTGATTTTAGCTCAGTTATATGTCTACGTCTCGTGTAGATAGCCTAGTTATAGGGGCTCTAAATCCCGTTTCGTGTCTCCACTATACAAGACCAATTCACTTTAGTGTACAATCTCAGAAAATATTTTTAGAGAGAATATTATTTTGTCAATTCAATCTTAACTAGCCTAGTCTTTAGGGTGATTTTAGCTCTATTATATGTCTACGTCTCGTGTAGGTAGCCTAGTTATAGAGGCTCTAAATCCCGTTTCGTGTCTCCACTATACAAGACCAATTCACTTTAGTGTACAATCTCAGAAAATATTTTTAGAGAGAATATTATTTTGTCAATTCAATCTTAACTAGCCTAGTCTTTAGGGTGATTTTAGCTCTATTATATGTCTACGTCTCGTGTAGATAGCCTAGTTATAGGGGCTCTAAATCCCGTTTTGTGTCTCCACTATACAAGACCAATTCACTTTAGTGTACAATCTCAGAAAATATTTTTAGAGAGAATATTATTTTGTCAATTCAATCTTAACTAGCCTAGTTTTTAGGGTGATTTTAGCTCTATTATATGTCTACGTCTCGTGTAGGTAGCCTAGTTATAGAGGCTCTAAATCCCGTTTCGTGTCTCCACTATACAAGACCAATTCACTTTAGTGTCCAATCTCAGAAAATATTTTTAGAGAGAATATTATTTTGTCAATTCAATCTTAACTAGCCTAGTCTTTAGGGTGATTTTAGCTCTATTATATGTCTACGTCTCGTGTAGGTAGCCTAGTTATAGAGGCTCTAAATCCCGTTTCGTGTGCCCACTATACAAGACCAATTCACTTTAGTGTCCAATCTCAGAAAATATTTTTAGAGATAATATTATTTTGTCAATTCAATCTTAACTAGCCTAGTCTTTAGGGTGATTTTAGCTCTATTATATGTCTACGTCTCGTGTAGATAGCCTAGTTATAGGGGCTCTAAATCCCGTTTCGTGTCTCCACTATACAAGACCAATTCACTTTAGTGTACAATCTCAGAATTTTTTTTTAGAGAGAATATTATTTTGTCAATTCAATCTTAACTAGCCTAGTTTTTAGGGTGATTTTAGCTCTATTATATGTCTACGTCTCGTGTAGATAGCCTAGTTATAGAGGCTCTAAATCCCGTTTCGTGTCTCCACTATACAAGACCAATTCACTTTAGTGTCCAATCTCAGAAAATATTTTTAGAGAGAATATTATTTTGTCAATTCAATCTTAACTAGCCTAGTCTTTAGGGTGATTTTAGCTCTATTATATGTCTACGTCTCGTGTAGGTAGCCTAGTTATAGAGGCTCTAAATCCCGTTTCGTGTGCCCACTATACAAGACCAATTCACTTTAGTGTCCAATCTCAGAAAATATTTTTAGAGATAATATTATTTTGTCAATTCAATCTTAACTAGCCTAGTCTTTAGGGTGATTTTTAGCTCTATTATATGTCTACGTCTCGTGTAGGTAGCTTAGTTATAGAGGCTCTAAATCCCGTTTTGTGTCTCCACTATACAAGACCAATTCACTTTAGTGTCCAATCTCAGAAAATATTTTTAGAGAGAATATTATTTTGTCAATTCAATCTTAACTAGCCTAGTCTTTAGGGTGATTTTAGCTCTATTATATGTCTACGTCTCGTGTAGGTAGCCTAGTTATAGAGGCTCTAAATCCCGTTTCGTGTCTCCACTATACAAGACCAATTCACTTTAGTGTACAATCTCAGAAAATATTTTTAGAGAGAATATTATTTTGTCAATTCAATCTTAACTAGCCTAGTCTTTAGGGTGATTTTAGCTCTATTATATGTCTACGTCTCGTGTAGGTAGCCTAGTTATAGGGGCTCTAAATCCCGTTTCGTGTCTCCACTATACAAGACCAATTCACTTTAGTGTCCAATCTCAGAAAATATTTTTAGAGAGAATATTATTTTGTCAATTCAATATTAACTAGCCTAGTTTTTAGGGTGATTTTAGCTCTATTGTATGTCTACGTCTCGTGTAGATAGCCTAGTTATAGGGGCTCTAAATCCCGTTTCGTGTCTCCACTATACAAGACCAATTCACTTTAGTGTCCAATCTCAGAAAATATTTTTAGAGAAAATATTATTTTGTCAATTCAATCTTAACTAGCCTAGGTTTTAGGGTGATTTTAGCTCTATTATATGTCTACGTCTCGTGTAGATAGCCTAGTTATAGGGGCTCTAAATCCCGTTTCGTGTCTCCACTATACAAGACCAATTCACTTTAGTGTACAATCTCAGAAAATATTTTTAGAGAGAATATTATTTTGTCAATTCAATCTTAACTAGCCTAGTTTTTAGGGTGATTTTAGCTCAGTTATATGTCTACGTCTCGTGTAGATAGCCTAGTTATAGGGGCTCTAAATCCCGTTTCGTGTCTCCACTATACAAGACCAATTCACTTTAGTGTACAATCTCAGAAAATATTTTTAGAGAGAATATTATTTTGTCAATTCAATCTTAACTAGCCTAGTCTTTAGGGTGATTTTAGCTCTATTATATGTCTACGTCTCGTGTAGGTAGCCTAGTTATAGTGGCTCTAAATCCCGTTTCGTGTCTCCACTATACAAGACCAATTCACTTTAGTGTCCAATCTCAGAAAATATTTTTAGAGAGAATATTATTTTGTCAATTCAATCTTAACTAGCCAAGTCTTTAGGGTGATTTTAGCTCTATTATATGTCTACGTCTCGTGTAGGTAGCCTAGTTATAGAGGCTCTAAATCCCGTTTCGTGTCTCCACTATACAAGACCAATTCACTTTAGTGTACAATCTCAGAAAATATTTTTAGAGAGAATATTATTTTGTCAATTCAATCTTAACTAGCCTAGTCTTTAGGGTGATTTTAGCTCTATTATATGTCTACGTCTCGTGTAGGTAGCCTAGTTATAGAGGCTCTAAATCCCGTTTCGTGTCTCCACTATACAAGACCAATTCACTTTAGTGTACAATCTCAGAAAATATTTTTAGAGAGAATATTATTTTGTCAATTCAATCTTAACTAGCCTAGTTTTTAGGGTGATTTTAGCTCTGTTATATGTCTACGTCTCGTGTAGATAGCCTAGTTATAGAGGCTCTAAATCCCGTTTCGTGTCTCCACTATACAAGACCAATTCACTTTAGTGTCCAATCTCAGAAAACATTTTTAGAGAGAATATTATTTTGTCAATTCAATCTTAACTAGCCTAGTCTTTAGGGTGATTTTAGCTCTATTATATGTCTACGTCTCGTGTAGGTAGCCTAGTTATAGAGGCTCTAAATCCCGTTTCGTGTGTCCACTATACAAGACCAATTCACTTTAGTGTCCAATCTCAGAAAATATTTTTAGAGAGAATATTATTTTGTCAATTCAATCTTAACTAGCCTAGTCTTTAGGGTGATTTTAGCTCTATTATATGGCTACGTCTCGTGTAGGTAGCTTAGTTATAGAGGCTCTAAATCCCGTTTCGTGTCTCCACTATACAAGACCAATTCACTTTAGTGTCCAATCTCAGAAAATATTTTTAGAGAGAATATTATTTTGTCAATCAATCTTAACGAGCCTAGTCTTTAGGGTGATTTTAGCTCTATTATATGTCTACGTCTCGTGTAGGTAGCCTAGTTATAGAGGCTCTAAATCCCGTTTCGTGTGTCCACTATACAAGACCAATTCACTTTAGTGTCCAATCTCAGAAAATATTTTTAGAGAGAATATTATTTTGTCAATTCAATCTTAACTAGCCTAGTCTTTAGGGTGATTTTAGCTCTATTATATGTCTACGTCTCGTGTAGGTAGCTTAGTTATAGGGGCTCTAAATCCCGTTTCGTGTCTCCACTATACAAGACCAATTCACTTTAGTGTCCAATCTCAGAAAATATTTTTAGAGAGAATATTATTTTGTCAATCAATCTTAACGAGCCTAGTCTTTAGGGTGATTTTAGCTCTATTATATGTCTACGTCTCGTGTAGGTAGCCTAGTTATAGAGGCTCTAAATCCCGTTTCGTGTCTCCACTATACAAGACCAATTCACTTTAGTGTACAATCTCAGAAAATATTTTTAGAGAGAATATTATTTTGTCAATTCAATCTTAACTAGCCTAGTCTTTAGGGTGATTTTAGCTCTATTATATGTCTACGTCTCGTGTAGATAGCCTAGTTATAGGGGCTCTAAATCCCGTTTCGTGTCTCCACTATACAAGACCAATTCACTTTAGTGTACAATCTCAGAAAATATTTATAGAGAGAATATTATTTTGTCAATTCAATCTTAACTAGCCTAGTTTTTAGGGTGATTTTAGCTCAGTTATATGTCTACGTCTCGTGTAGATAGCCTAGTTATAGGGGCTCTAAATCCCGTTTCGTGTCTCCACTATACAAGACCAATTCACTTTAGTGTACAATCTCAGAAAATATTTTTAGAGAGAATATTATTTTGTCAATTCAATCTTAACTAGCCTAGTCTTTAGGGTGATTTTAGCTCTATTATATGTCTACGTCTCGTGTAGATAGCCTAGTTATAGAGGCTCTAAATCCCGTTTCGTGTCTCCACTATACAAGACCAATTCACTTTAGTGTCCAATCTCAGAAAACATTTTTAGAGAGAATATTATTTTGTCAATTCAATCTTAACTAGCCTAGTCTTTAGGGTGATTTTAGCTCTATTATATGTCTACGTCTCGTGTAGGTAGCCTAGTTATAGAGGCTCTAAATCCCGTTTCGTGTGTCCACTATACAAGACCAATTCACTTTAGTGTCCAATCTCAGAAAATATTTTTAGAGAGAATATTATTTTGTCAATTCAATCTTAACTAGCCTAGTCTTTAGGGTGATTTTAGCTCTATTATATGGCTACGTCTCGTGTAGGTAGCTTAGTTATAGAGGCTCTAAATCCCGTTTCGTGTCTCCACTATACAAGACCAATTCACTTTAGTGTCCAATCTCAGAAAATATTTTTAGAGAGAATATTATTTTGTCAATCAATCTTAACGAGCCTAGTCTTTAGGGTGATTTTAGCTCTATTATATGTCTACGTCTCGTGTAGGTAGCCTAGTTATAGAGGCTCTAAATCCCGTTTCGTGTGTCCACTATACAAGACCAATTCACTTTAGTGTCCAATCTCAGAAAATATTTTTAGAGAGAATATTATTTTGTCAATTCAATCTTAACTAGCCTAGTCTTTAGGGTGATTTTAGCTCTATTATATGTCTACGTCTCGTGTAGGTAGCTTAGTTATAGGGGCTCTAAATCCCGTTTCGTGTCTCCACTATACAAGACCAATTCACTTTAGTGTCCAATCTCAGAAAATATTTTTAGAGAGAATATTATTTTGTCAATCAATCTTAACGAGCCTAGTCTTTAGGGTGATTTTAGCTCTATTATATGTCTACGTCTCGTGTAGGTAGCCTAGTTATAGAGGCTCTAAATCCCGTTTCGTGTCTCCACTATACAAGACCAATTCACTTTAGTGTACAATCTCAGAAAATATTTTTAGAGAGAATATTATTTTGTCAATTCAATCTTAACTAGCCTAGTCTTTAGGGTGATTTTAGCTCTATTATATGTCTACGTCTCGTGTAGGTAGCCTAGTTATTGTGGCTCTAAATCCCGTTTCGTGTCTCCACTATACAAGACCAATTCACTTTAGTGTCCAATCTCAGAAAATATTTTTAGAGAGAATATTATTTTGTCAATTCAATCTTAACTAGCCTAGTTTTTAGGGTGATTTTAGCTCTATTATATGTCTACGTCTCGTGTAGGTAGCCTAGTTATAGAGGCTCTAAATCCCGTTTCGTGTCTCCACTATACAAGACCAATTCACTTTAGTGTCCAATCTCAGAAAATATTTTTAGAGAGAATATTATTTTGTCAATTCAATCTTAACTAGCCTAGTCTTTAGGGTGATTTTAGCTCTATTATATGTCTACGTCTCGTGTAGGTAGCCTAGTTATAGAGGCTCTAAATCCCGTTCGTGTGCCCACTATACAAGACCAATTCACTTTAGTGTCCAATCTCAGAAAATATTTTTAGAGATAATATTATTTTGTCAATTCAATCTTAACTAGCCTAGTCTTTTAGGGTGATTTTAGCTCTATTATATGTCTACGTCTCGTGTAGATAGCCTAGTTATAGGGGCTCTAAATCCCGTTTCGTGTCTCCACTATACAAGACCAATTCACTTTAGTGTACAATCTCAGAAAATATTTTAGAGAGAATATTATTTTGTCAATTCAATCTTAACTAGCCTAGTTTTTAGGGTGATTTTAGCTCTATTATATGTCTACGTCTCGTGTAGATAGCCTAGTTATAGAGGCTCTAAATCCCGTTTCGTGTCTCCACTATACAAGACCAATTCACTTTAGTGTCCAATCTCAGAAAATATTTTTAGAGAGGAATATTATTTTGTCAATTCAATCATAACTAGCCTAGTCTTTAGGGTGATTTTAGCTCTATTATATGTCTACGTCTCGTGTAGGTAGCCTAGTTATAGAGGCTCTAAATCCCGTTTCGTGTGTCCACTATACAAGACCAATTCACTTTAGTGTCCAATCTCAGAAATATTTTTAGAGAGAATATTATTTTGTCAATTCAATCTTAACTAGCCTAGTCTTTAGGGTGATTTTAGCTCTATTATATGTCTACGTCTCGTGTAGGTAGCCTAGTTATAGGGCTCTAAATCCCGTTTCGTGTCTCCACTATACAAGACCAATTCACTTTAGTGTCCAATCTCAGAAAATATTTTTAGAGAGAATATTATTTTGTCAATTCAATCTTAACTAGCCTAGTCTTTAGGGTGATTTTAGCTCTATTATATGTCTACGTCTCGTGTAGGTAGCCTAGTTATAGAGGCTCTAAATCCCGTTTCGTGTCTCCACTATACAAGACCAATTCACTTTAGTGTCCAATCTCAGAAATATTTTTAGAGAGAATATTATTTTGTCAATTCAATCTTAACTAGCCTAGTCTTTAGGGTGATTTTAGCTCTATTATATGTCTACGTCTCGTGTAGGTAGCCTAGTTATAGAGGCTCTAAATCCCGTTTCGTGTGCCCACTATACAAGACCAATTCACTTTAGTGTCCAATCTCAGAAAATATTTTTAGAGATAATATTATTTTGTCAATTCAATCTTAACTAGCCTAGTCTTTAGGGTGATTTTAGCTCTATTATACGTCTACGTCTCGTGTAGATAGCCTAGTTATAGGGGCTCTAAATCCCGTTTCGTGTCTCCACTATACAAGACCAATTCACTTTAGTGTACAATCTCAGAAAATATTTTTAGAGAGAATATTATTTTGTCAATTCAATCTTAACTAGCCTAGTTTTTAGGGTGATTTTAGCTCTATTATATGTCTACGTCTCGTGTAGATAGCCTAGTTATAGAGGCTCTAAATCCCGTTTCGTGTCTCCACTATACAAGACCAATTCACTTTAGTGTCCAATCTCAGAAAATATTTTTAGAGAGAATATTATTTTGTCAATTCAATCATAACTAGCCTAGTCTTTAGGGTGATTTTAGCTCTATTATATGTCTACGTCTCGTGTAGGTAGCCTAGTTATAGAGGCTCTAAATCCCGTTTCGTGTGCCCACTATACAAGACCAATTCACTTTAGTGTCCAATCTCAGAAAATATTTTTAGAGTGAATATTATTTTGTCAATTCAATCTTAACTAGCCTAGTCTTTAGGGTGATTTTAGCTCTATTATATGTCTACGTCTCGTGTAGGTAGCCTAGTTATAGAGGCTCTAAATCCCGTTTCGTGTCTCCACTATACAAGACCAATTCACTTTAGTGTACAATCTCAGAAAATATTTTTAGAGAGAATATTATTTTGTCAATTCAATCTTAACTAGCCTAGTCTTTAGGGTGAATTTAGCTCTATTATATGTCTACGTCTCGTGTAGGTAGCCTAGTTATAGGGCTCTAAATCCCGTTTCGTGTCTCCACTATACAAGACCAATTCACTTTAGTGTCCAATCTCAGAAAATATTTTTAGAAGAGAATATTATTTTGTCAATTCAATATTAAACTAGCCTAGTTTTTAGGGTGATTTTAGCTCTATTGTATGTCTACGTCTCGTGTAGATAGCCTAGTTATAGGGGCTCTAAATCCTGTTTCGTGTCTCCACTATACAAGACCAATTCACTTTAGTGTCCAATCTCAGAAAATATTTTTAGAGAAAATATTATTTTGTCAATTCAATCTTAACTAGCCTAGGTTTTAGGGTGATTTTAGCTCTATTATATGTCTACGTCTCGTGTAGATAGCCTAGTTATAGGGGCTCTAAATCCCGTTTCGTGTCTCCACTATACAAGACCAATTCACTTTAGTGTACAATCTCAGAAAATATTTTTAGAGAGAATATTATTTTGTCAATTCAATCTTAACTAGCCTAGTTTTTAGGGTGATTTTAGCTCAGTTATATGTCTACGTCTCGTGTAGATAGCCTAGTTATAGGGGCTCTAAATCCCGTTAAATTCAATCTTAACTAGCCTAGTCTTTAGGGTGATTTTAGCTCTATTATATGTCTACGTCTCGTGTAGGTAGCCTAGTTATAGTGGCTCTAAATCCCGTTTCGTGTCTCCACTATACAAGACCAATTCACTTTAGTGTCCAATCTCAGAAAATATTTTTAGAGAGAATATATTTTGTCAATTCAATCTTAACTAGCCAAGTCTTTAGGGTGATTTTAGCTCTATTATATGTCTACGTCTCGTGTAGGTAGCCTAGTTATAGAGGCTCTAAATCCCGTTTCGTGTCTCCACTATACAAGACCAATTCACTTTAGTGTACAATCTCAGAAAATATTTTTAGAGAGAATATTATTTTGTCAATTCAATCTTAACTAGCCTAGTCTTTAGGGTGATTTTAGCTCTATTATATGTCTACGTCTCGTGTAGGTAGCCTAGTTATAGAGGCTCTAAATCCCGTTTCGTGTCTCCACTATACAAGACCAATTCACTTTAGTGTACAATCTCAGAAAATATTTTTAGAGAGAATATTATTTTGTCAATTCAATCTTAACTAGCCTAGTTTTTAGGGTGATTTTAGCTCTGTTATATGTCTACGTCTCGTGTAGATAGCCTAGTTATAGAGGCTCTAAATCCCGTTTCGTGTCTCCACTATACAAGACCAATTCACTTTAGTGTCCAATCTCAGAAAACATTTTTAGAGAGATATATTTTTGTCAATTCAATCTTAACTAGCCTAGTCTTTAGGGTGATTTTAGCTCTATTATATGTCTACGTCTCGTGTAGGTAGCCTAGTTATAGAGGCTCTAAATCCCGTTTCGTGTGTCCACTATACAAGACCAATTCACTTTAGTGTCCAATCTCAGAAAATATTTTTAGAGAGAATATTATTTTGTCAATTCAATCTTAACTAGCCTAGTCTTTAGGGTGATTTTAGCTCTATTATATGGCTACGTCTCGTGTAGGTAGCTTAGTTATAGAGGCTCTAAATCCCGTTTCGTGTCTCCACTATACAAGACCAATTCACTTTAGTGTCCAATCTCAGAAAATATTTTTAGAGAGAATTATTTTGTCAATCAATCTTAACGAGCCTAGTCTTTAGGGTGATTTTAGCTCTATTATATGTCTACGTCTCGTGTAGGTAGCCTAGTTATAGAGGCTCTAAATCCCGTTTCGTGTGTCCACTATACAAGACCAATTCACTTTAGTGTCCAATCTCAGAAAATATTTTTAGAGAGAATATTATTTTGTCAATTCAATCTTAACTAGCCTAGTCTTTAGGGTGATTTTAGCTCTATTATATGTCTACGTCTCGTGTAGGTAGCTTAGTTATAGGGGCTCTAAATCCCGTTTCGTGTCTCCACTATACAAGACCAATTCACTTTAGTGTCCAATCTCAGAAAATATTTTTAGAGAGAATATTATTTTGTCAATCAATCTTAACGAGCCTAGTCTTTAGGGTGATTTTAGCTCTATTATATGTCTACGTCTCGTGTAGGTAGCCTAGTTATAGAGGCTCTAAATCCCGTTTCGTGTCTCCACTATACAAGACCAATTCACTTTAGTGTACAATCTCAGAAAATATTTTAGAGAGAATATTATTTTGTCAATTCAATCTTAACTAGCCTAGTCTTTAGGGTGATTTTAGCTCTATTATATGTCTACGTCTCGTGTAGATAGCCTAGTTATAGGGGCTCTAAATCCCGTTTCGTGTCTCCACTATACAAGACCAATTCACTTTAGTGTACAATCTCAGAAAATATTTATAGAGAGAATATTATTTTGTCAATTCAATCTTAACTAGCCTAGTTTTTAGGGTGATTTTAGCTCAGTTATATGTCTACGTCTCGTGTAGATAGCCTAGTTTATAGGGGCTCTAAATCCCGTTTCGTGTCTCCACTATACAAGACCAATTCACTTTAGTGTACAATCTCAGAAAATATTTTTAGAGAGAATATTATTTTGTCAATTCAATCTTAACTAGCCTAGTCTTTAGGGTGATTTTAG
>JBAKBP010027917.1:0-29396 GCA_037953745.1 Lithodes maja | reverse complement strand
CCCCCCAACCAGCACCGCCTTCGTTCATATATATACTTCCTCACTCCATCCTTCCACCTCTCTTTCGATCTACCTCTTCGTCCCACCACCTCGCTCTTGTACAACCTCTTAGTCATTCTCTCGCTTTCCATACGTTCCATATGGCCGAACCATCTCAAGTTGTTCCTTTTCACACTTTCCAGTACATCTACCTCCACACCACACCTTCTTACTTCCTCATTAGTCTGTCTATCCATCCATGTAACTCCGCACACACTTCTTAAGTAATTCATTTCCACTGCTCTCACTCTTGGTCCGAGTCTCTCAACCAACATCCATGCTTCGCTTCCGTAAGTCAGTGTCGGGATTACCACACTGTCATGCAAGGACTTCTTCACTTCCATACTGACCACCCTATTTCTTGTTACTGCTTTCAGCGTTCCTACAACCCTCTTCCCCTGTTGTACCCTCTCCCGCACTTCTTCATCCATAGTCCCATCTTTACTCAACACACTGCCCAGATACTTAAAAGAGTTGACGATCTCCATAGCCTGACCGTTCAGCTTCACCTCACACTCTGTGACTTCATCCCTTTCGAAGACCATAACCTTGCTCTTCCCCGCATTTACCTTCAAATTCCGTTTTTTGCATACTGTTCCAAACTCATTTACCAGACCCTGCAACTCCCATTCATTATCACTCATCAGAACTGTATCATCCGCAAACAGCAGTATAGGTAGCTTCCACTCAATTCCCTCCCTTTTCAGCGATACACCAACATCCACTGCTCTTGATAGTATTTCTTTCATGACTCCATCCATATATACAGTAAACAACCACGGGGACATCACACACCCCTGTTTCAAACCAACATTCAGGTCAAAGAACTCGCTCTGCTCTCTCTCCACACGTACTGCCGCCTTTGCACCCTCATACATGCTCTTCACTGCTTTCAGCAACTTCCCATCTACTCCGTATATTCTAAGTACTTAACACAAACCTTCTCTATCCACTCTGTTATAGGCCTTCTCCAAGTCCATAAAGGCAACATACACCTTTTGTTTCTTCTCCAAATGTATATTTTTATTGAAATGGATATATTAACTTTTATTATTATAATTTACCATTTATTCACTTATTGAGATCAGCAAGTAGAGTGTGTGTGATTAAACATGATACCAGTAATTGTACAGTATCTGTTAGTCTATATACGTACTGTACAGGGTGGTGCAAAAGTAGGTTGACAGTCTTTAACCCTTCCCGCCCGGGCTCCCCCTCCTAAGGACAGTGTCGAGTACCCGGGCGATTTGGCCGAAAAACATCTAGGCCTAGGCTACCGTATCTTTGTTATTTTAACTGCTAGAAATTTCCCACGCATCTCTAAACGTAGTGCGGTTTCCAATCTGTAGACTGGCGTTGAGTAAAGCTCTGTAAGTCAACTGGTTCAGTTGTGATGACGATTTCCGTGGAGCGAATTTTTCTGTGATGTTGACAATATCGGATCTTTTCAGACACTAATTTCGTCATACCATACAACAACAACATTGATCCGACGTCTCCTTCTTGTTTTCGGAGGTGTGGTGACGCAATGACCGGCTTTGTTTACATGTGTCGGACGCACAGCGTTCAGACCAAGCTGAATAGGCTTTCAAGCTTACTTCCTGTTATAAGGACACCCAGGGTCCTGCCCATCTGCCGCGGTGTCCTTATAAAAGGACAGCCGGGCTGGAAGGGTTAAACCTCATAAGACAGGTAGGCGACTGTCAACCTACTTTTGCACAACCCTGTATTTTTTTTTTTTTTTTTTTTTTTTTTTTTCTATGTGATTGAGGGAGGCAAAAGGCATAACTGCCTATAGCGAGTGCCTCCCCCATAGTTGAAAGAGTGACAGGGCCAAAATCAAGGGACGTTCGAGCCAAAATGCCTGGACACACAGAGTTTGAAGCAATTTAAGTCATAGGAAGAGGGAAAGACTGATTCTGGGAGAGAGTTCCAGAGCTCAGATGTTGAGTAGAAGAAAGTTTGAGAGTAACGTTTCACTCTTGGGTTGGAGAGTTGCACAGAGTAGGGGTGGGATTGAGTTGCAAGACGGGTACCACGTGCCCTACGTAAAGGAGGTGGTATGCACTGGGATAGCTCTGAGGAACACTGATTATTATAGTAGCGATAGAATAGCGAGAGAGATGCAACATTGCGGCGGAGACAGAGAGATTGCAGAGAGTTGGTGAGTGGACGGGAGTTAATGATACGAAAGGCCTTCCTTTCAACTTTGTCTAGGAGAGCGGTGTGAGAGGAACCTCCCCACACATGTGAACAATACTCAATACAAGGGCGCACTATGCCCCTGTACAGAGCAAGAAGCTGTGCAGGGGAAAAGAACCCCCTAAGGCGGTTGAGCACACCCAGCTTCTGGGAGGCTGCCTTAGCAAGACTGGTAATATGGTCCTTCCAAATGAGAGCAGAAGAAAAAGAGACACCAAGAATATTGAGAGAAGATGAAGGGTTGATTTTTGTATTGTTGAAGAATAAGGGATAGTCCGCTGGGAGATCCTGACGGGTAGATAGATGGAGAAATTGGGTTTTGGAAGCATTAAAGTTAACAAGGTTTTCTCTGCCCCAATTGGAAATAGTATTTAGATCAGAATTTAAGAGTTCTATGGCTTCATTACGTTTGTCGTTGAGGGATTGCTGGCTGGGGCGTTCTGAAAAACTAATGGAGTAGTGTAAGGTTGAGTCGTCTGCGTATGAATGGATGGGAATTAAGGTACAGTTAAGGAGATCATTTATAAAAATTAGAAAGAGAATAGGAGATAGGACAGAGCCCTGAGGAACACCGGAGTTTATAGGGTGAGGAAGTGAACAATGGCCGTCCACAACCGCAGCTATGGAACGGCCGGAAAGGAAATTAGAGACAAAGGCACAGATGGAGGGATAGAAACCGAAGGAGGGTAGTTTAGAAATTAAAGATTTATGCCAGACTCTATCGAAGGCTTTCGATATGTCTAGTGCAATAGAAAAAGTCTCACCGAAGTCCCGAAAGGAGGATGACCAAGAGTTAGTAAGATATGAAAGAAGATCACCAGTAGAGCGACCCTTAAGGAAGCCATACTGGCGATCTGAGAGCAGATTATGAGAAGAGAAATGCTTAAGAAATTTGGAAGCAAGAATAGTTTCAAAAACTTTAGAAAGACAAGAGATAAGAGCAATTGGACGATAGTTGGAGGGTTGAGAGCGGTCACCCTTCTTTGGGACAGGTTGAATGTGAGCAAACTTCCAGCATGAAGGGAAGACGTTAGAGGATAGACAGAGACGAAAGAGTTTGCCTAGGCAGGGAGTCAGCACGGAAGCACAGTTTTTGAGAACAACAGGAGGAACACCGTCCGGACCGTACGCCTTATTAGTGTTAAGCCCAGAGAGGGTAGAAAGTACATCTTTAGAAGAGATTAGGATATTAGGCATAAGTAAGAGAGAGGAGGGCGGAGAGGGAGGAATAGCACCGGAATCATCCAAGGTGGAGTTTCTAGCAAAAGTTTGAGCGAAGAGTTTAGCTTTGTCAGAGGAAGAAGTGATGGTTGTGCCATCAGAGTGGGAAAGGGGAGGGAAAGACGAGGAAGAGAAATTGTTGGAGAGGTTTTTGGCTAGATGCCAGAACGCTTGGGAAGAGCTAGAGTTGGATAGTTCAGTGCATTTATTATTGATGAAAGAGTGTTTGGCAAGTCGAAGAACAGATTTGGCTTGATTCCGGGCAGAAACATATGAAGAATGAGAGTCTTGAGTTTTAAGGCGTCGGTACCGTTTGAATGCTTCCTCCTTATTGCGGACAGCAGTAGAACAGGCGTGAGTAAACCAAGATTTTTTAGCATTCGTCTGAGAGAAAGAGAATGGAATGTATGCTTCCACGCCCGATAGGATTACCTCGGTAATGCGTTCAGCACTCTCCGAGGGTCCTCGGCCATGGAAGCAGAAATCATTCCATGGGAAATCAAAGAAGTACTGCCGAAGAGCCTCCCAGTCGGCAGCGCCAAAGTGCCACAAGCGCCACCGGCTAGGAGGATCGGGTGGCTGTACTGGAGAGATAGGACAGGTGACAGAGATAAGTTTATGGTCGGAGGAGCCCAAAGGAGAGAAAAGATCGACAGTATAAGAAGAAGGGTTAGAAGTTAGAAACAGGTCAAGAATGTTGGGCCGATCTCCGATGCGATCCGGGATACGGGTGGGTTGCTGAACTAACTGCTCTAGGTCATTTAGGATAGAAAAGATGTAGGCTTGTTCACCAGGTGGATCAGTAGTGTGAGAGGAGAGCCATTGGCGGTGGTGAACGTTGAAATCTCCTAAGATGGAGATTTCTGAGAAAGGAGAAATGGATAGAATGTGTTCCACTGTAGAGTTTAGATAGTCAAAGAATTTAGGAAAGTTGGTAGAGTTAGGGGAAAGATAGACAGCACAGAAATATTTAGTAAGAGAATGACAGGAAAGTTTGAGCCATGAAGTTGAGAATTCAGAGGAGTCTAAATCGGGAACACGAGAGCAAGTGAGTTTGTTGTGCACATATGCACAACATCCGCCATTGGCTTTGAAACTAGGATAGAGAAAGTAGGAGGATACAGAAAAGGGGTTGCTGGATGTTGCTACAGACACCTGGGTTTCGGTGAGGAAGAGAAGATCAGGTTTGTAGGAGGAGAGATGGTGCTCAACAGAGTGAAAGTTAGAGGAAAGTCCGCGAATGTTGCAGAAATTAATAGAAAGAGTAACAGGCCGAGGTCCAGGTAATTGTGTGGGGTCGTCAGGGGATGGTCGGTCGGGTATATACATGATGATTCCCAAAAAATGCAACCCACAAAATTGTCAATAAAGTTTCGCATTGGGACGACGCAGAAACATTGGTTTCAACAAGATGGAGCCACCCCTCACATGTCAAATCAAACCCTACTGTGACTCAGACAACGATTCTACGACCGACTCATCAGCAGATGTGATATTGAGTGGGCACCCCACTCACCTGATCTGTAACCCCCAGATTTTTACTTTTGGGTTTATTTGAAGAATTGTGTGTCAAAGGGAAATCCCAAGACAATTGATGACCTATTGTAGCCAAGATAACGGATATTCCTGTTTCCAAGTCAACTTGTAATGCCAGGGGTATCATTTAGTCTTTTAGAGCCTATTATGAAAAGAGTGTCAAAATTATCCAGTGTTTCATCAACAGACTTGTAATTTTCTTGCAGTGTGATCCCTCATCTCAAACTACTTGGTACCAAATTTCAAGTATTATACTCATTGTTCGTACGGATATTAGAATGTGAGGGACTGTAGTCAGGACGTCGTGGTTGTAAGATGCATAAATAATGACAGTGGTATGACTTTAGCGGGGGTTTCCCAGGGGGAAACAAGGTGTCGGAGATGATGATGATGACACAGAAAACTAAATCAGAGAGGCGTGGAAGGAGCATTATGAAAGACTACTTAATGTGGAGTTTGAATGGAACAGGGAACAGTTCAGCACTGTAGTCCCAGTACAAGGCCCTCCGCCTTTGATAGGGTACGATGTTGTTAAAAGTGCTATAGATAAAATGAAGTCCGGGAAAGCCGCTGGGAGCTCCGGCATTGTCGCGGAGATGCTAAAAGCAGCTGGAGATTTGGGGTAAAATTGGTCACTGAGCTGGTTAATGCTATCATAAAGGAGGAAAAAATTGCCCATGCATGGCAGAAAAGTGTTATAGTAAATATATACAAAGGTAAGGGTGACTCCTTAGACGGGAAATTATCGGGGTTTGAAAATGCTCGATCAAGCCATGAAAGTCAGCGAAAGGGTCTTTGAATGCATGATAAGGGAAAGTGTTGCTATCAGCGACATGCAGTTTTGATTTATGCCGGGACGTGGCACAACTGATGCTATCTTCATTCTTAGGCAAATGCAAGAGAGGTACTTAGAGAAAAACAGGGAGTTATACCTAGTTTTTGTAGATCTGGAGAAGGCCTTTGACCGGGTGCCCAGGGAGGTAGTGCAGTGGGCTAGGAGAAAACTCGGAGTAGAAGAGTGACTGGTGCTTGTGATAATGAGAAAGTATGAGGGGTCACGGGCAGCAGTTAAAGTAAACGGGGGGCCTGAGCGAAGAGTTCCCAGTGAAAGTTGGAGTTCACCAAGGTTCAGTGCTAAACCCATTACAGTTTGTTTTAGTCCTGGAGGCTCTGTCAAGGGAATTTAGGATAGGACTCCCATGGGAGCTGTTATATGCAGATGATCTAGTTCTTACCGCAGATAGCGCGCAGGAAGCAGAGGCGAAGTTCAAAAGATGGAGGGAAAGTATGGCAAATAATGGTCTAAGAGTTAACATAGATAAAACAAAGGTCATGATTAGTGTAGTAGGGCATGGAACTATGGAATGAAGCAGCGACTATCCATGCGCAGTATGTGGGAAGCAACTCGATTCAATGTTGCGTCTGTAGTGACTGGGTACACAAGAGATGTAGTGGAGCTAGAGGACCTTTGACAAGAATCATAGACTTTGAATGTGCAGTGTGCAAGGGAGATCTTGTATTAAATGACCCGCCTGTCAGTGTTGATTAGGCACCCCCAGCACCCTCCCTCTGCACGTGCCTGCATAGTAGTACTATTTATACTTGCATAATTATACCGTATGCATTGCATACGGTATATCGTATATTTGGCAAGTATGACAAATTTAGGGATTTTCGGTGTCCATGTGCATGTTGTGATTTGCGTATGTTGATGCAAGCGTGTGTCGGTTATTCTCTGTCTTTAACCCTCCGACCCCGGCTAGGGAATATCGTGACTGTACTTTGTGTCCGGGGGTTTTCAGGAATTTTGGTCCCTGTTGATTCACATGTTACTCCTGAAATACATTACACAAAGTTATAAAAAAAACAGAAAAATGTAGCACAAACCTTCATGTGTAGAATGCCGTTGAGTAGAGGTCTCTAGCCCAAGTGATTGCATAATGGTGAGCGCGGGAAGTGGAGTGATTTTTATGCGTGAAAATCATCCCGCGTTCGGATGCGTCGCCTTTGCCCAGGCCCCGGCTCGGCTAACCTACTGTTTTCTTAGCCACTCGTCGCGCAAAACCTTTTACCTCCCGGAGGCGATTTTATGTATTGATAGTGATGTTATTATAGTTATTTGGAGTCCAATTATATAAAATATGTTTATTAGGCTATGATTGTAACAAATATTTCACATTTTCACTCGATACCGTAGTTTTTATGAGTAATTGAGGTAGGTTATTGTTATATTAGGCACTGATTATTCGTTATCACAGGTGTTTATTATACTTTGGCCATCTAATATTATGTCATGTGTCACTTTCACTTAGTTATATGCTTTGTAAACGTTTTATATACAATTTATTGTGTCTTTGTTCACTTATTTATATATGTTTTCATAATACATGATTTTTTTATCACAATACACCTGTACATTGTTTTATTTCCACTTGTTGCCTATATACATACATATTGTCAGTCTTTGGTACTTTCACTATGATTATTAGTTAGTACTCCTGCTTGCTGTGGTATTCAGCAAAGCACGGTATAGTACATAGTGACACCTGGCACTCCACACACTGCATGGTGGTCTTTTTGTGCTTCCTCGGCCTCACCTGGCTGTTCCAGCAGACATGGCACCGCCTTCTGCTAATGGTGACTCCATCTCGTTCCAGAGGCAGGTAACCGTGCTTGTGCACATTTACATACTGTGCACACTGCAGGCGGTCCTGAACGGGGCGCCCAGGTTGTGCCACTGCCCTCTGTGGAGCTAGAGCGGGGGCAGCACGCCCACGAACTTTGGCGGCGCGCACCCTAGGGCGGCCAGGAGCACGACGGCGCCCAGGCCCAGCCCGGCGGCCAGCCCGGCGGCCAGGGCGGCCAGGAGCACGACGGCCCTGGGCAAAGCGTCTGGGTTGAGGGTCGTCGATGTCCATAAAGTCGTCGTCATCGTCGTTGTCGTCAGAGCTGTCATCTTGCCCTGACGGTGGACCCAGGTAATCATGGCCAGAGTCATCTGTGAGGTGCCCTTCTTCTTCAGAGCCCCCCTCATAATCTCGCGGGGAACGAATGATGCGTGGGCGGCGTGTAGGTCGGCGAGGTGGGGAAGGAGTGGGTAAATAGGCCGAAAGTGGGGGGTCCTCAACCCTAGGGAGTGCTGGTGGTGGTGGGGAAGAATGGCGGGAGCCTGGGGCAACTTGGGTGGCGTGGGTAGATAAGGAAGACAATGGCGGGTCAACCTCAGCCTCCCGCTCAGCCTCACTATCATCACTTTCATCGTCATGGTCAAATCCACTAAAAAAGGCGTATCTTTCATGGATTTCGTCTAGATCGTCAAAATCTTCACTATAGTGAGACTGATAAGACTCGGAGCTATCACTACCCAACTCATCAACACTATTTTGGCCTTCACCACGTTCATAACTCCTCAAAGCTATCTCAATACCTCCGGGAGTCAACGCATCTTGTACGTGCCTTTGCGTTAGGGCGCGACGAACATGGGCAGGCGTCGAAGGGAGCGTAGAATCGGACACAAGGGAATAACTTTTTGGGCTAGTATCCATGTTGGCGGCAGGGTAGAGACTGTTTTGGTGGCGTACATGCTGTCTGGTGGCGTCGCCTAGCGACGCCTGGTGACCACGGAGCGAAATTTTTACGCGCGCCATTCGAAAGCACACACGCAAGCAATGGTACAGTGTTGTACCACCCGGGTTCCTCGGGCCAAAAAAAAATGGTACACACGTGTACCACCCGGGGTCGAAGGGTTAATTATAGTTTTTTTTTTTTTTTTTTTTTTTTTAATATTAGTTTAACCCTCGGTTCCCGGATGACCTCTTGTACGCCCATAAAAAAGCATGTAACAGGTACCCGGAAGGCCTCTTATGCACCCATGACGTCACAGCCTGTGAGCTTGCTGTGCGAGGCGTCGGTCCGACGCATGTAAACAACAGCCGGCTGGACCGACGCTCCGCATCTCCGGCCACAAGAAGGAGAGCGTCGCTTGTTCTTGTGTGCCTGTATGTTGTTGTTCAGTATCGAAAAGTGGTGTAAAGTGGCTGGTTTGGCCATAAAGTTATCTCCAATGAAATCATCATCACAGCTCACCCAGTTGACTTAGAGAGCTCTACTTAATGCCATTTTACAGGTAAATAACACAGCTACGCTTGGGGATGCGCGGGAATGCGGGAAGCAGTCTGATTAACGAATATACGGTAGCCTAGCCTAGACGTTTTTCGGCCAAAACACCCGGGTTTCGAGGAATATATATATAATACATAACCGGGGCTGGAGGGTTAACCCTCCAGCCCCGGCTATGTATTATATATATATTCCTCGAAACCCGGGTGTTTTGGCCGAAAAGCGTCTAGGCTAGGCTACCGTATATTCGTTAATCAGACTGCTTCCCGCATTCCCGCGCATCCCCAAGCGTAGCTGTGTTATTTACCTGTAGAATGGCATTAAGTAGAGCTCTCTAAGTCAACTGGTTGAGCTGTGATGATGATTTCATTGGAGATAACTTTATGGCCAAAACAGCCACTTTACACCACTTTTCGATACTTAACAACAACATACAGGCACACACGAACAAGCGACGCTCTCCTTCTTGTGGCCGGAGATGCGGAGCGTCGGTCCAGCCGGCTGTTGTTTACATGCGTCGGACCGACGCCTCGCACACGAAGCTCACAGGCTTTCAACCACTGGGCATTCAAGAGGCCATCCGGGTACCTGTTATATGCTTTTTTATGGGCGTTCAAGAGCCCATCCGTGGTGAGAGGGTTAACCAGACCACTGAGCTCTACAAAAGAACTCTCATAGGGCTGGCCCGAAGGATTCGATCAAGATATATAACTAAACGAGTCAAGATAGATCGGGAAGGGCAGTAGGGGAACAAATCGAGGAAGGTGAAGACACGCAGACATTTCTCGCCATTTCACCAGTTCAGCCGGACCACATGAGCTCCACATCAGAGCTCTTATAGGGCAGGGCCGAAGGATGAGGCAAGAACTGCTACACCGCAACACCAACCAAGAAGTGATCAGGGCGAAGAATGAAAGATCAGGTCGAAGGTAGAAAAAATCACACTGAGAAGCAAAACATGCATTACTGAAGGGAATAAAGTCAGTCCGGCCACATCAGCAACCGAAGAGACAAATCAGGTCAGGAGTCTGCTACCTAGCCAGGCCAGGGAGACATGAGATATAGGCTGCCTGAGGACAGCCAAATGGGACAGAATAAGAATAGAAGGGGAAAAACATAGAATGAGGAATGAAAAACTACTCAAAATTAGTCAAGCTGAGGACGAAAGCTCGAGGGGAGATAGGAAGGGTAAGTACCACAACCATCCCCCATCAAGCTCCAGTCGCCGGCCCCGAAGCCCCCAACCGCGTCAAGGAGAGTAGTATCAGGGGGGTTTAATTATAGTGTGTGTATATATATGTGTATGTGTGAATTTGTGCGTGTGTTAGTTTCCCGAGATATTTGTGTCCTATTCATGTTAGTAACTTCAAATAGGGGGGGGGGGGGGAGGTGTGAACAGTATACTGTAGTTCACTCTGTTACTGACAATATTTTTTGTTACTCTTCCAGAGAAGAACCGGCTAAAGGCGTGGTCTGCTGCACAGTGTCTGCCTTTGCTCTATGGTTCGGAGCATTTATATTTATGAAGTACACACTGAAGGGACTCTTCATGTATAAGGGTAAGTTGGTGTCTGTTGCAGTCTTTAACCCCTTCCGTACGATGTATATTTTCTTCTGGCTAACAGTAGACAATTTCATGCAGTTAAAAAAAGGTCCTATGTTATTCGGATGGTTTATAAGCTAAGAATCGTCTAATGGTAACCATGATAAGCCAACAATTTTGTAATCATGATGAAGGGCTTAAAGCCGGTATCACACGAGCGAGTTTTCCCTTATCTTCAACGTTGGTCTGGTGGGGTTCGCTTCTTAAATATTTTTTTCACCCAAATTATTTTATCATCAGTCTAGTTTCTGTTAATAGTTTTTGGTGTTAAGAACAATTTCAAAAATAATATCAATAAGTTCAGGAACATTTCGTAGCGAGGTCGGTCCTTTGCTATCTGACTAGTGATGTAGCCTAGGCTATATGTTTTTTTTTTTTTGCTTTGGTGGAATTTTTTTCCCCCCGTAAAACCCCCCACCAAGATATAAAAATAAACTTGTTTTTTTTATAGCTTTTCGTATAAAATAATAGAAAGGCAAGTTCTTGTGTTATTATAAAATCATAATGACAAATACCACTTAGTCAAAGACTGTATTATGTATATTTTTCTGATCTTGATAGCGTAATGCATAAATGCGCGAAATTTTGGTGTGAGTATCCTAGGCTTGAGTCCTTGGAGTGTCACATGTATTTCTTGATTTAGTTAAGTTTAGAAATAAAGTTGGTTGGTGAAAAAATATGAATATATAGTACTGTACTTCTATCTATGTATCTATTGCCGGATGCCGTGATCCCCGAAGGGGTGGCCACAAACGAAACCCCAACATGTACCTCTGTCCCCAGTCAATCGACGCCCCTTCTCCCATCCAGCAACGCTTTCACTCATATACTGTATGTCTTAATTCCATCCTTCCACCTCTCTCTAGGTCTACCTCTCCCTCTCCGTCCTTCCACCTCACTCTCGTACACTCTCTTAGTCATTCTCTCGCTTCCCATACATTCCACGTGGCCGAACCATCTCAAGTTGTTCCTTTTCATACTTTCCAGCCCATCTACATCCACACCACATCGCACTCGTACTTCCTCCTTCGTCTGTCTATCCCTCCATGTAACTCCGCACGCACTTCTCAAGTACGGTAACTCATTTCCACCCCTCTCTATCTTGGTTTGTGTCTCTCCAACAACGTCCATGCTTCACTCCCGTATACAACTATGTCAATGACGGAATTACCACACTATCATGCAAGGACTTCTTTATAGGACTTCTTTATTTCCATGCTGACCACCCTATTTCTTGTTACTGCTTTCAGCGTTCCTAGTTTCCTACAACCCTCTCCCGCACTTCTTCTGTTGCACCCTCTCCCGCATTTCTTCATCCATACTCACATCTTTACTCAACACACTGCCCAAATACTTAACCCGGGAATGGCGAGAAAACACTTAAGAGGTTTTGGTTGGCAAAGCGATCCTCTGAAGAGGTAAGGCCTAAAAAAAGCCTTTTAAAAGACCCCAGTAGCATTTAAAACAAAAGAATAGGTGTTTAAGTGAGATAATTCCCCTCCATACCTCTTATCATACCTCCCATGTGTCATAACCCCCTCCTTCCCCCCCCCCCCCCCTCCTTCAATTATCACCTATTTTTCCTCTTATTCCCTTGTTTATCGGTTTATTTACCGCGCCAACATCTCCAATCTGGTTCTAAGGCGTGGTCATGCGCCTACCGAGTGCATGTTGTGGGAGAGAGAGAGACTCAGTCTGCCTCTAGGCTTGGGAGAGGGAGGGTGTACCTCACATTTCATGAATGAACGGTCGGCAATAATTCATGATTTTCACCCTCCAAACACTATTCCCACTTGTTTTATTGCTGCTACATGTTAATATCTTCATATTAACCCTTCCTCCCCGGGCTGTCTTACCCAAGGACGGTCTCCCGTACCCGGGCGAAATGGCTGAAAAACGTCTAGGCCTAGGCTACCGTATTTGTTTATTTTCACTGCTAGAACTTTCCCACTCATCTATAATCGTAGTGCGGTTTTCAATCTGTATTTTGGAGTTGAGTAGAGCTCTGTAAGTCAACTGGTTCAGTTGTGATGACGATTTCAGTGGAGCAAATATTGCAGAGATGTTGCCAATATGGGGGCTTTTCAGACACTAATTTCGTCTTACGTCAGAACAATAACATTGAAGAGTCTTCTCCTTCTTGTTTTCGGAGGTGCGGTGACGCAACGCTTGGGTTTGTTGACATACGTCGTATGCACGGCGTTCAGACCAAGCTTAATTAGGCTATTAAGCTGCCGTCTTAGGTAAGGACGGCCGGGTAGTGGCCCTTATTCCGAGCTGTCCTTACCTAAGGCAGCCCGGGTAGGAAGGGTTAAACATAAAATAGGCGCATATGAATAAGTAATAACGATATTTATCGTAAAATTACGATTTTAGGCGGGAATGAAGCCTAATATGGCTGCCCAGTAGTAGGGTGTTCAATATATACAGCTCGCCTTTTAAAGGTTATATGAGCTGACCTTCTCCATAGCCTGACCATTCAAACTCACCTCAACATGTGACAGCACCCTTTTCAAAGACCATAACCTTACTCTTCCCCGCATTTACCTTCAGATTCCGTTTTTCACACATTGTTCCAAATATATTTACCAGACCCTGCAACTCCCATTCACTATCGCTCATCAGAATTGTATCGTCAGCAAACAGCAGTACAGGCAAATTCCACTTATTTCCTTCCCTTATCAGCGGTACACCAACATCCACTGCTCTTCTTGTATTTCTTTCATGACTCCATCCATATCTATATATTGAACAACCATGGTAAATCTTTTAACTCACACGAAGCTAAAAATTTCTTCTTCAATCGAGTTGTCAACTTATGGAATGGGCTTCCCCGAGATGTTATAGACTGCAGCACCGTTGATTCATTTAAACTTCGCCTAGACAAATATCTCGCATCAAACCCGCGACTGACTGCGTTTGTAAATGAATAGCTTTATTTTATCCTCCCCTCAGTTACTAACCCATCTGTCCCCTACTAACTTCCCAATCCTGCCACGGACATTAGTTCCAGGGCAGTAGTTCCCTTTCCAATGTTCCCTAACCCACTCTAAACCACTGTTTGGACACTTGATCCTCAGTGTTTTGGAAGACCAGCAGCCTAGAAGGGTCGCTAGACCTATTGTTGCTTGATTTCCTTTGTACTTCCTTTGTACCCCTGCTTTAACCCAACATTCAGATCATAGAGCTTGCTCTGTTCATTCTCCACACGTACTGATGGCTTTGCACCCTCATACATGCTGTTCACTGCTCTCAGCAACTTGCCAGCTGCTCTGTATGTTCTCAGTACTTTCCACAGACCTTCTCTATCAACTCTGTCATTGGCCTTCTCCAAGTCCATATAGGTAGCATACAACTTTTGTCCCTTCTCCAGATATTTCTCCAACACGTTTCAAGACAAAACCCTGGTCTACACATCCTCTTCACTTCCTAAACCTGTGATTACCACACACTCCTCTTTCCCCTTTACCCTTATACAGGGGGACTATTATTAATTCCTTACTTTCAACAATTCGTTGAAGTGCTCCCTCCATCTCTCGACTCTCTTGCTTTATGGTTAACACTCGCCCATTCTTATCTCTCACATCCTTACTACCTCCCTTGCTACCCTCCCTCCCTAACTTTCTTGACCTTTTTCCAGAACAATTTATTACACTCCCTCCACTTTACAATTCCTTTCAAATTCCTCATCTACTCTTCTCTTACTTCCCTCACTACTCTCTTCACCACTCTCTTTTTCTCCAAGTACCTTTCCCTTTTCTGTCTCTCCAAATCTTCATTTCTTCTACTACCCAACCACTCTCTATATGCTTTCTTGTTGTTCCCCAAGCTGCCTGGCCGAACAGCCCCAAGGCCCCGAGCAAGGCCAAGGCCATAACCGTGCGCCCCCACAGAACCCTCCCTGCCGACCACAATAAAGCCTGGGTGACCGAAGCCACTCCATGGCGGGGAGCTGAGGAGGGTGCGGAAACGCCCGGGAAACCAAAGACCCACCCAGGGCCCTGTACCCCTCAGCAATTATGAAGAGAAAGTTGAGGGGCAAAGGAAAAATGTGACGCTTTGGCTTCCAATCTTGGGAGATTGGGAGGTCAATCCACGGAAGAGACGCCGTCACTTGAGATCTAGAAAATATATAAGTAAAAGGAACAGTCAGACTAAGCTATGGGTATGGCAGAGATCGCTCAGCTCTCACTCTGATAAGAGCAGCCCATCACCACATGACTAGAACCCAATCCTCTCAGCATCAGCTAGGAAAGGCCATAGAAAGCCGCCTTTGGCGGGGGGATAGCTCCCCTATTTCAACCCCTTTCGGGGTTGGGCACCCGGCCTTGCTTTCTTGTTCTCTTCAACTGCTAGTTTCACCTCTTCAGTCCACCATGCTGTTCCTTTCATTTCTGTGTAGACTAGCCTGGGAGAAGGTAAGTTTGCCTAAAGACTGGAAGACAGTCATTATAGTCCCCCTGTATATTAGGGTAAAGGGGAGAGAGGAGTGTGTGGCAATCACAGGCGGATATGTCTCCTTAGCATAGTAGGGAAGATGTACAGTAGGGTAGTGATCGCGAGAGTGAGATCGGAGAATTGGGTAGGTGAGGAGTAGGGTGGGTTTAGGAAGGGAAGAGGGTGTGTAGACCAGATTTCCTCCTTAAAATATCTTGTTAAGAAATATATGGAAAAGGGACAAAAGTTATATGCTGCCTTTATGAACCTGGAGAAAGCCTATGACAGTTGATAGAGAAGGTCTGTGGAAAGTATTGAAAATATATGGAGCAGCTGGTATGTTGCTGAAAGCACTGAAGATCATGCATGAGGGCGCAAAGGCAGCAGTGCGTGTAGAGAATGATCAGAGCGAGTTCTTTGATCTAAATGTCAGGTTAAAGCAAGGGTGTGTGATGTTCCCATCATGCAGGTCGTAGATTGATACGAGCGCTCTTTCCCGCAACTTTTGATCCACATTTAAATTTCTGGTATAATTTTGAGGCTATTTTGCACTGGCACCGGGCTTACCGGCAACTATACTGAAAATTGGTTAATATGAATAACAAATATCTTCCAATAGTATATTATTATGTTACCTCCACCAACCGACTTTACTCCTAAACTATTTCAGAAACTGCCAGATCAGCGTTGCAGGAAAATGTGCCTGTGTTGTTGTTCCCTTAGCTGCCTGGCCGAACAGCCTAGAGTCCCTAAGGAAGGCCATGTGTAACTGTGGCTAACATGGCTGTGTAAATATGCTTAGTAGGTGCATAATAAATTGTGGAGAAGTTTTAATGCTTGAACACTTAACCCTATCAAGATACGAAGACACCCTATTTCCTGTTATGTTTGTTAATAGTATACAATTATATTCAGTTTAGAAAGGAATTTTTTGGAGCCAGTGTTAATTGAGATACACTTTACCCCTTTGATTCGTACGGAGCCTTCCAAACCTGAATAAAATTGTCTAATGTTAGCCAGAATAAAGTAAGAGTTGCTACCATGAGCTTGACCAACTATGATGACCCCAGGTTGGATGTACGAGGAGAGGGGTCGTGGGCGGAAGATAAGCCTGAGTTCCAAACTGTGGCTGGTGATAGTAAAGCTGATGACCCACTTCACCCGCCCTATGCTGTACTCCTACCAGGGATCACTACCTCGACTCCCTCTGCCAGCACTTAATGAGACCATGTCCAGGGTAAGTTACTACCATTAACCTTTAAACGGCGAAGCCTATGTTTGTTTAAAGTGCCCGCCATGCGAAGGTATTGGGTTCAATTCTGACAAAAATTATCATATTTACTAAGGGATTAGAATATGCCCCACGTGCCTTCTGCGTGTCGTAAGAGGTGACTAAAGAGGTTGGGTCGGTGGGCTTGCGACCCCCACCCGTGAAAAATAATGAGGCAACGAAAAACTAACAATCGGCCTCGGATGCGGACGGACCCTGTGTGGACGAACCCCGACCGACTATGGACAATCTTACGGACAATCATAGAATAGCTACAGTACATGGAACGTGAGTGGCATGAATGATGGCACAAAAGAGAGAGAGAGGTTTTGGAAGTGTTAGTGAATGCCAGGCTGGATGTATGTGGAATGACTGATACCAAATGGAGTGGTACAGATGTGAGAGAATGGGTGTGTGTGCTGGAGTGAGTGAGGGAGCAGCGAGAGAAGGTGCGTGTTTGTTTGTAAGTAGCAAATGGAAGGAGAAAAACAATATTTAAACAAATTAATCAGTGCAGATTATTTCTCGACCATATCGCAGGTTAGTAGTGACGTTATTGGAGAGAAAGATCTCCCACGCAACCAAATGTGGTGAAAATTCGAACCTGAGCAGTGTTGAATCAAGTTGATAGGTAAAATATGAAAATTAAGATAGATACTATATATAGGTAGCCTGGAAAGTTCGTTATTTTCCTAGAGTGCCGTATATTCCGTTAAACAGTCGACCAAAAACGGGAAAAGTGGTTAGGGCAGTGAGAATTCTGTTTCATAAGATAATTATTGAAAGTGTTACTTAAAGTTACTTAAAGTTTAAACATAACGAGTGTAAACGAGTGTAAACGAGTGGCACTTCCCCCCCCCCCCCCCCACACTCCCCACAAACCGCGTAACAAACACCTCCTTGTCCTCCAAGCCCTCCCCCCTCTCTCTCTCTCCCCCATGTAAGGGCGGATGGAAAAAAAAAAAAAAAAAAAAAAAAAAAAAAAAAAAGTTTACCAGAGACAACTGTACGAGTTGTAAGATGAATATACACATGCATAATGGCACCGCATGTCGGATATGCAAGCAACCATACCACTGGATTTGCATAGGATTGACACCAATAAATGAGGCGTACAATACAAGAGCGAAGAACCTCCATTTCTGCGATAGTTGTTTCGATATCACATGGCAAGTCATACAGACTGTAGAAAATACAGAAGTACAAGATAGACTGAAATATAGCCAAGACATAGCTACCTTTCACAGACAATGGGGAACTATTGGGGCCTCAGGGCCCATACTAATATCACAACCCACACACACACACACCTTCCCATGAAAATGCCCACATTGCCTCCTGCACATCAACACACATCGCCTGCCGAACAACAACCTTTCGCACCCTACATATCCACAAACCCTGCCACACATCTCCCCACACCTCCCCAGACCCAGAAAACACCCACATTAATCCCATCTATGGCCATTGACCACCCTACTGCTGTTGATCAAATACATTTGCAGGATGAACATAGGATGCAACAAGCCCCCATATCAGGCTCCCCTTCCACATCGTCTCCCCCCTCACCACTGCCACCTGCCCACCTACAACCGACCCGTAACTCCACCCCCCTGCAGGCCTCACCCACCCATACACCAAGCCCACTATCACCCACAACCACACTTAGCTCACCACATAACCCCTTGCAGCCCCAGCCACACCATGTAGATTTGCTCATCCCAAAATTTGCAACAACATAACCAGTCATGGAAAATGTAGATTTGGTGAAACCTGCAAATACCACCACCCATCCCTTTGCAAGACATCACTTGAGAACAAGACCTGCTACAATATGAAATGCCCAGCTTTTCATATTAAAGGGACTTGGAGATATGCTAGACCTAACACGAATGGTAGCCCAAAAAACTCTCTAGCTATGCGAGGACGAGACAGAGGAAAAAGGCAAGGAGGGAAAGGGCAGATGAAGATGAAGAGACTGAGGGAGATGGAAGAGCACATAGAACACCTCGAGCACCTCCTGGCCTCCCAAGAGTGGCCAATACATCCCGAAGACTATTAGGTACACATAGTACTCCAAACAATCCCTCCCCAATCTTGTTTGCAAATATCCAAGGCCTAAAAAATAGAACCACGAACAAAGTACCATTTATTAGGGGCCTGCTAGAAGAAGGAAACGCTATATTTGCGGCTCTCGCAGAAACTCAGTTACTCAGTTACTCAGGCTGCAAGGGGTTATGTGGTGAGCTAAGTGTAAAATGGAGGGAGTGTAAGAAACTGTCCTGGAAAGAAGTCAAGAAAGTTAGGGAAGGTAGCAAGGGAAACAGTAAGGGTGTGAAAGATAAGAATGGGAGAATGCTAGCTGAGAAGCAAGAGAGAGTCGAAAGATGGAGGGAGTACTTCAAAGAGTTGCTAAATGTAAGGAATGAAAAGCCAGCAAACATAGTTAGATATGGTATGGTAGGGAGAAGAGGAGAAGTAGTGGAGGAGGAGGTGGGGATCAGGATGTCAGAAGTGTTGGAAGCCATGAAAAGAGTGAAGTTGGGGAAAGCACCAGGAACAGATGGAGTGTGTGGGGAAATGTTGAGGTATGGTGGTGAGATAGTGATCGAATGGTTATGGAAAATGTGCAAACTAGCATGGGAGAAGGGGAGTGCACCCGATGACTGGAAGACTGGCATAATAGTCCCCCTATATAAGGGCAAAGGGGAAAGAGGAGTGTGTGGTAACCACCGAGGAATGTCGTTTAAGTGTAGTAGGGAAGGTGTACAGTAGGGTAGTGATTGATAAGAGTGAGAGTGAGAACGGAGAAATGGATTGGCGACGAGCAGGGAGGTTTTACGAAGGGAAGAGGGTGTGTAGATCAGATTTTTACCCTGAATTGTGTTGTGGAGAAATATCTGGAGAAGCAACAAAAGGTGTATGTTGCCTTTATGGACTTGGAGAAGGCCTATGACAGAGTGGATAGAGAAGGTATGTGGAAAGTACTTAGAATATACGGAGTAGATAAAGGAAATACCATTCAACTGAGACCTCTTTATGTAAGATTCAGAATGACTTGGTAGAGAACACATGCAACGGGAAGGCGTCTCTCTTGGTTTTGTTGGATCTTTCTGCGGCCTTCGATACAGTGGACATGACCTACTGTTAAAAGATCTGCACTCTTACGGTGTTCGTGAAAGAGCAGTCTTGCTCCTCAAATCATATTTATCAGATAGATTTCAGAGTGTGGTGATTGGCCATACCATCTCTGACCAAGCCCCCCTGTTGTTTGTAGTTCCTCAGGGATTGGTTCTGGGACCGATCCTCTTTATAGTTTACACTAGCAGCTTGGCATCCTTGCTAGATGCTCATGGTGTTGCCTATCACTTTTACGCTGATGACACTCAGTTGTATGTGAAGATAGAAAACATTAATGATACTAAGACCAAAATGGAATCTTTATTGTCTGACATTAACCCTTGTCTAGCGGGGTGTTTAGGGCATATTCAGGCCCTCCTGAATGATCAATCAAGTATCTGCATGAAAAGAAATGTATTCAGCAAAAAACTAGACGCTAAAAGCTTCAAAATGAGACCAGAACGAGCTACGTAGCACTCGTGGTTCTCTTGCAGTGGTGCCACGAACATGGGAGTTTAGCGTATAGCGGTATATTTTTCCCAGCTATGCTCACTACTGGCTACATTGCCGGCCTCTCGAGAACACAGGGAACATGAGTTAATGGGCGGCGGTAAGCCCTGGGAGTCGGCTGTCTGGCCCGCTGCGCTCCCGGCCATTTGCACTCTATTTTAACCCTTTAACCCTCCAGCCCCGGTTATGTATTATATATATATTCCTCGAAACCCGGGTGTTTTGGCCGAAAAACGTCTAGGCTAGGCTACCGTATATTCGTTAATCAGACTGCTTCCCGCATTCCCGCGCATCCCCAAGCGTAGCTGTGTTATTTACCTGTAAAATGGCATTAAGTAGAGCTCTCTAAGTCAACTGGGTGAGCTGTGATGATGATTTCATTGGAGATAACTTTATGGCCAAACCAGCCACTTTACACCACTTTTCGATACTGAACAACAACATACAGGCACACAAGAACAAGCGACGCTCTCCTTCTTGTGGCCGGAGATGCGGAGCGTCGGTCCAGCCGGCTGTTGTTTACATGCGTCGGACCGACGCCTCGCACAGCAAGCTCACAGGCTGTGACGTCATGGGTGCATAAGAGGCCTTCCGGGTACCTGTTACATGCTTTTTTATGGGCGTACAAGAGGTCATCCGGGAACCGAGGGTTAAAAGCCTTAATAATGCTCCTAACTTGCTGCAAATTGGTGCACGACTTAAGTCGAGCGCCGCCAATAAGGGGTTAAGATCTGGATGGCAAAGCGGAAACTCAGACTGAATGAGAACAAAACAGAGATCATTATCATTCATGAAAATAGAAGGGGAAATGATTGTGAAAATGTAGTGACTCTGGATATGGGAGGTTCTCAACTTCACCCAGTAAGCTCAGTGCGAAACCTTGGAGTATACTTTAACTCTAAATTGAACTATGAGAATCACATCAATCAGGTCATAAAAATTTGTAATCTCCAAATCAGAAACTTGTATTCAGTGAGACGGTTTCTTAACAAGCGTTGTCTTCTAACATTGGTTCACTCAATTGTCCTATCACGTGTGGACTATTGTAATGCCTTATTGGTTGGCCTTCCTAATTACTTGCTACAAGAAGTTCAGTCCATACTAAATAGAACAGCGAGGCTCATATTTGAATTACCTCCAAGAACCCCCACTTCTTCATATTTGATAGAGCTGCACTGGTTGCCAGTTAAAGCTAGGATAGAGTTTAAGTTGTGTCTTATGACTTTTAAGGCACTTATGTTTGGCGAACCTAAGTATCTTGCTGACCTCTTGAGACGCCCTTTGGCACGTTCTGGTGCGATCCTGAGAAGCAGTGATGATGTGCTGCGTCTTGATGAACCGGTGGCTATCCAGCAGTCCTCTTTCTCTGATTGGTCCTTTTCTTTCGCAGCTCCTAGGTTATATAATGAATTGCCTTTGTCAATTAGACAGCTGAACTCCATAGACTCTTTCAAAAAACAGTTGAAAACCTTTCTCTTCTGTAGGAGTTATGATAGGGTAAGACAGGGTAATTTCACCGCGGCGCTAATAATTTGCATTCAAACGCCAATATCTCCGAAACTATTGCATGGATTCAGCTGCAGTTTGGCTTAGGTTGTAGAGCAGTTTTGGTTTAGGTTGTAGAGCAAGTTTGACTTAGGTTGTATAGCTAGTTTGGCTTAGGTTGTAGATCTAGTTTGGCTTAGGTTGTAGATCTAGTTTGGCTTAGGTTTTGTTGCAGTTTCGCGGAGCCGGGGCTAGCGGCGCATCTGACGGTATGGTCGGGTGTGTGTGGGGGTGTTTGTGGGTGGTTTGTATGTGTGTTTGTTTATTTGTATGTTTGAGTGTGATACAGTGTTGGTAGTAGCCGTCAGCTGCTGCCTTGTACTTTGTACAGTTAGCAACCTACACGCCGCACCCACACGAGACACGTCCACACCCTCACTAAATACTTCCACACCCGTAGGCCTAATAAATACGTCCACAACCGCACTAGACACGTCCACACCTGCACTTCATGTCCACAACTCCACACCCGCACTAGACACTTCCACACCCGCACTTGACACAGTGGTGCCTAGGCCTACACGTGTGACACACCTGCTTCTCTGCCCGCCCTGTTCAGTTGTTGTTGTTGTTCCCCAAGCTGCCTGGCCGAACAGCCCCAAGGCCCCGAGTAAGGCCAAGGCCATAAACGAGCGCCCCCACAGAACCCTCCCTGCCGACCACAATAAAGCCTGGGTGACCGAAGCCACTCCATGGCGGGGAGCTGAGAGGGTGCGTAAACGCCCGGGAAACCAAAGCCCCACCCAGGGCCCTGTGTCCCTCAGCAATTATGAAGAGAAAGTTGAGGGGCAAAGGAATAATGTGACGCTTTAGCTTCCAATCTTGGTAGATTGGGAGGTCAATCCACGGAAGAGACGCCGTCACTTGAGATCTAGAAAATATATAAGTAAAAGGAACAGTCAGAGTAAGCTATGGGTATGGCAGAGATCGCTCAGGTCTCACTCTGATAGACCAGCCCATCGCCCTGTTCAGTTGTGTGTTATGCGTGCAACGTTTTTCTATTGGCATGTTTAGTGTCAGTTTGGGTTTGTGAATGTTTTCATTGCTTTTACCTGCGCGCTAGTGTTTTGTCTGGCCATTACTTATATAATGTTATCTAGTTTACTAGCTAGATGATGCGTAAAATAGGTCGCGGCGAAATTACCCCGCCGGGCGGGGTAATTTCGCCGCGAGAGTGACTTTTTTTCAAAAATTCGGCAGCATGACCAGAACATTATATATTTTAGTTTGTTAGGCATCTATAGCAGAAAGGCTGAATGTATAGATACAAAATAAAAAAATTAAAAATTCCATTTGTGGCAGTTTCTATTCGTCAAAATACGTGATTTTCGGCGAAATTACCCCATCTTGCCGTACATACATACATACATACATACAATTTTAAGACTGAGTGTTCCACACATAAGTGCAGTTTCAGTCTCTTGTCCTAATGGTGGCGTTCCAGGCAACCCTGTTAACCTAACAAGTGCGCATGGGGGTAATTGGAAACGTCCCCCTGTGCTGACGTATTTGAGGTGTTTCCGTCACTAAAATATTCATTGTACCATTAATAGCATTAATAATTATCCATATGCGCCTATTATGGGTTGATTATAAAGGTATTAACCTGAAACAACAATAAAACGAGTGAAAACAGCGTTTGGATGGTCAAAATCGGAGATATAGCCCGCGAGTTGTATAATGTATGGGTGAGGCAAACTGCTTTCCCGCCAATTTCCCCCAAGGCCACTGAGACACAGTCGATCGATACTCTCTCTCTCTCTTGCACTCGCTTGCCATCAGTGATGACAACACCCTGCTTGCAACTCGCTAATGTTAGCACGAAAATATACCTCAGAATAAGGGAATAATAGGGAAAATAGGTGATAACTGAAGGAGAGGAGGAAAGTGGGGAAGGAGGGGAGGTAGAGGACTGAGATTTTGCATGGCCCAGGGGCCAAACAAAAATAAAAAAATAAAAAAATAAAAATAATTTTTTTGTTTTTTTTCGATGTCAAAAGTTGATTTTTTGTTTTACTTACTCTCAAGAGTCTTCCCGCAGTCCGCCGGGGGAACTCTTAAGAGTCTCCCCGCAGTTCCCGGGTTAAGGGTTGCTTCACTTGTCAAGTTCTTGGATTTGAGATCGGCACGTATAGTCCGATCCCAGGTCTTTCTCGGTCCACCCCTTGGTGCAGCTCCCTCCACAATCACAGACCTGCATTTTTTCACCCAATTTTGTTCATCCATTCTCTCCACATGTCCATACCATCCCAGTCTACTTCTACGCATCACCTCGCTAATACTCTTCATACCTAAACGTCTCCTCAGCTCAACATTTGTTATTCTATCCTGTAGCCTGGCCCCACACATCCATCTCACCATTCTCATCTCATTATGCTCCATTCTGTTGACATCCTCTACTTTAACGGCCCATGTTTATGAGGCATACGTCATTGCACTTCTAACACATGAGGCATACACCTTTCCCTTCAGGGGGAGAGGCATTCTTTTCATGGTCAGGATTGGCATCAGTTCTCTGAACTTCCCCCAGCCACACCTAATTCTAGCAACAGTGGCAGCCTCGGCCCCACCACCGGCAGAGATGGTATCTCCTAGGTAACAAAATTTGTTCACCAGCTCCAAAGACTCATTTCCAAAATTCACAGCCACAGGATCATCACCTAACACAAGCTCGCCTTTGCACACTACGCACTAAAATTTCTCTATTTCTGACTTATCTTTCGGCAGGGGTCCCTTTATTCTACTACAGTTCTTACTCCCATGGTGTACCCAACATCGACAGATGCTACATTAAATTGAGTTAGCGCCCACTCCCTTTCCACACACTGCACATGAGTATGCACCGCTCTTTTCCACATTGCCTCGTCTCAATCTACAATGCATAACCTTGGTTTTGTTAATATTGACTCTTAAACCCTTGCTCGCCATGCCCTCTCTCCACTCTCTGAATTTGGCCTCAGCATCTAGCACACTGTCAGCTATTAGGACTAAATCGTCTGCATAAAACAGTTCCAACGGGAGTCCGCCTCTAAACACTCTAGACAGTGCCTCCAAGACCATAATAAAGAGGAGGGGGCTTAACACTGAACCCTGATGGACTCCAACACGGACTGCGAACTCATCAGTCACTCAGTACACCCTTCACCCTCACCGCACTTCGCGAATCCTCATACATCTTCATTATCACACGCACCAGCCACTCTTCCACACCAAGTTTCCTCATAGCCCACTGCACAACATCTCTAGGCACCCTATCAAAGGCCTTCTCCAGGTCTACAAACACACAGTAAAGATCCTTGCCTTTTAGTAAGTATCTTTCCTGTATCTGCCTGACTATGAAGATAGCATCGGTTGTACCCCATACTGGCATAATACCAAACTGCATATCATCAATAGAGATGCTTTGCCTGATCAAACCCTCAAGGACTCTCTCACAGACCTTCATGATTTGGTCAAGCATTTTCAGGCCCCTATAATTTCCTCTTATCTAGCGCATCCCCTTTTCCTTTGTATATATTTACTATTACATTTTTGAGCCAATCCTCTGGGATTTTCTCATCTTTAATAATAGTGTTTATCAACTCTCTCCCCTGAGGCTTTTATCATCTCAGCGACAATGTCAGAGCAACCTGGAGCTTTACCGTCCTTCATTTTATTGATTGCGTCGCTCACTACAGCTGGTGCTATCAAAGGAGGGGGCCCAGATTTTGGTTTTTCGATACTAAGCTGTTCCTTACCCCATTCAAACTCTACATTTAAGCAATCGTTCATAGTGTGCCTTCAATGCTTCTCTGATTTCATTTTCTGCATACACAATCTTCCCATTATCGTTTCTAACACACTGTTCACCTGTAATATCCCTACTGTCATTTTTAACTCGCCTAGCTAGGTTGAAGATCCCATTGGGATTGTCAATGTTACACACTTGTTCGAGGACCAGGTCCTTAATGCGATTTTTAGCATTGTAAATAACTCTTTTGGCAGTTAGTTTAGCTGCCTGGTATTCCTCCTTGCTGCCTCCTTTCTTCCATGCTTTGAAGCATCTCCTTTTCTCTTTCACAGCATGTTCTACCTCATCGTTCCACCACCAGGAGGTCTTATTCCTGGGGTGACCCTTTGTTTTCCCACAGACTTTGTCAGTGGCAGCGATAAGGCTATGCTTAAGAAAGTTCCATTGACTATTTACATAGTTAGGCCTAGCTTCCTTATTTCTATTCATTTCCTCCAGTTCACTATGAAACCTATCCCTAACTTCCTTGTTCTTCAGCAGCCACACTTTCCTTTTGGGTATGCAAGTGGCACAGTGACAGGTCGTTACAGACTCTAACTGCTGCCATGTTAAATAGTTGTTGTTGCTTGAACTACAGATGAACTGCACCACACTTCTCTTGAGGGCGGGTGCCCAACCCCGAAAGGGGTTGAAATAGGGGAGCTATCCCCCAGCCAAAGGCGGCTTTCTAGGGCCTTTCCTAGCTGATGCTGAGAGGATTGGGTTCGAGTCATGTGGTGATGGGCTGGTCTATCAGAGTGAGAACTGAGCGATCTCTTCCATACCCATAGCTTACTCTGACTGTTCCTTTTACTTATATATTTTCTAGATCTCAAGTGACGGCGTCTCTTTCGTGGATTGACCTCCCAATCTACCAAGATTGGAAGCCAAAGTGTCACATTTTTCCTTTGCCCCTCAACTTTCTCTTCATAATTGCTGAGGGGCACAGGGCCCTGGGTGGGGCTTTGGTTTCCCGGGCGTTTCCGTGCCCTCCTCAGCTCCCCGCCATTGAGTGGCTTCGGTCACCCAGGCTTTATTGTGGTCGGCAGGGAGGGTTCTGTGGGGGCGCTCGGTTATGGCCTTGTCCTTGCTCGGGGCCTTGGGGCTGTTCGGCCAGGCAGCTTGGGGAACAGCAACAACAACAACACTTCTCTTGATTGTGGTGCAATGTGTTACGAGCGCTAGTGAATTCCTCTGGAAGAACTGGCGCTTGCGAGAAATAAAAGACCAGATTATTATTATTATTATTATTAGATGGCAAGCTGCTGAAAGCAGTGAAGAGCATGTATGAGGGTGCAAAGGCGGCAGTACGTGTGGAGAATGAGCAGAGCGATTTCTTTGACCTGAATGTTTGGTTGAAACGGGTGTGTGATGTCCCCGCGGTTGTTTACTGTATATATGGATGGAGTCATGAAAGAAATACTAGGAAGAGCAGTGGATTTTTTTTATTTTTTTCTATATGAGTGAGGGAGGCAAAAGGCAGAACTGCCTATGGGCTGGTCTATCAGAGTGAGAACTGAGCGATCTCTGCCATACCCATAGCTTACTCTGACTGTTCCTTTTACTTATATATTTTCTAGATCTCAAGTGACGGCTTCTCTTCCGTGGATTGGCCTACCAATCTACCAAGATTGGAAGCCAAAGCGTCACATTTTTCCTTTGCCCCTCAACTTTCTCTTCATAATTGCTGAGGGGCACAGGGCCCTGGGTGGGGCTTTGGTTTCCCGGGCGTTTCCGCACCCTTCTCAGCTCCCCGCCATGGAGTGGCTTCAGTCACCCAGGCTTTATTGTGGTCGGCAGGGAGGGTTCTGTGGGGGCGCTCGGTTATGGCCTTGCTCGGGGTCTTGGGGAACAACAACAACTGCCTATAGCGAGTGCCTCTCCCATAGTTGAAAGAGTGACAGGGCCAAAATCAAGGGACGTTCGAGCCAAAATGCCTGGACACACGGAGTTTGAAGCAATTTAAGTCATAGGAAGAGGGAAAGACTGATTCTGGGAGAGAGTTCCAGAGCTCAGCTGTTGAATAGAAGAAAGACAGAGTAACGTTTCACTCTTGGGTTGGAGAGTTGCACAGATTAGGGGTGGGATTGTGTTGCAAGACGGGTACCACATGCCCTACGTAAAGGAGGTGGTATACACTGGGAAAGCTCTGAGGAACACTGATATTATAGTAGCGATAGAAATGCAATATTGCGGCGAAGAGAGAGAGATTGCAGAGAGTTGGTGAGTGGACGGGAGTTAATGATATGAAAGGCCTTCCTTTCAATTTTGTCTAGGAGAGCAGTGTGAGAGGAACCTTCCCACACATGTGAACAATACTCAATACAAGGACGCACTATGCCCCTGTACAGAGCAAGAAGCTGTGCAGGGGTAAAGAACCTCCTAAGGTGGTTGAGCACACCCAGCTTCTGGGAGGCTGCCTTAGCAAGACTGTTAATATGGTCCTTCCAACTGAGAGCAGAAGAAAAAGACACCAAGAATATTGAGAGAAGATGAAGGATTGATTTTTGTATTGTTGAAGAATGAGGGATAGTCCGCAGGGAGTTCTTGACGGGTAGATAGATGGAGAAATTGGGTTTTGGAAGCATTAAAGGTAACGCAAAGAAATATCATACATAGTAACCAGTGTACAAACCAAATCCCTCCTCCCCCCAAATGATAACACAACAGAAATACAGTCAATTAAAATACGCACTGGCAACAACTCCAACATAACCATCATAAACACATACATCCCTCCCCAAACATCCCCTACAGTACCAAATGAATACAGACCACACTTACAACACATCACAAACACCCCACACACCCCACACATCATCCTGGGTGGTGACTTCAACGCCAAGACGTCGGCCTGGTTTGTCGACAACCCCGACACAGACAGAGGGCTGGTACTACAAAACCAAACCGATAACCTCATCATCCTTAACGACATCCATCAACATACCCATATTCCTCACCAAGCCCTCTATAACCCATCATCTCCAGACATCACCTTTTGCTCCCCAGAACTTGCCCCCACAACATCCTGGAGAGTGGTCAGATCCTTAGGCTCTGACCACCTCCCGATCATTATCACCACCAAAACCAGACTCACCCCAGCTAGCCACAAACACACATACACCAATTATAAAAGAGCTAACTGGGAAGCATTCACAAATGAGACAGAACAACACTTCACAACTCTAAACAGTACACCCATCACTAACATCAACAATGCTGTACACATACTCAATAAAACTATCCAAAACGCTGACAAGAAACACATTCCAAGAGGTAACAGGAAAAGACACAACCCCAACTTCACACCAGAAATTCAAAACCTCATCAGACAATGCGACATACTGAAACACTCCCCAGCACCCCACACACAAGACATCACACAACAAATTCAAGCACTCAACACCCAAACTAACAACAAAATACAAGAACAACAAAAACTAAATTGGAATAACTTCCTACAAACACTTGATCACAAAACAAACCCAAAAAACTCTACAAAACACTAAACAGCATCACACTTTCCAACAGCAACACAACACAATCACATGCTGCAATCACAACAACAGACTCTACTCCTTCATGTAAACAACAAGCAAACACTCTCATCAATCACTTCTCACATGTCAGCCACCTAAAACCTCACAAAGACGACCGACGTGTCATCCGACGTAAGAGACAATTCCCCACAGACCCTGACTATACACCCTTCACCAATCACCAGACAAAGCATATCATCAACAATCTCAAGCACTCACCCGCCTGTGGCCTAGACAACATAAGCAACATACACCTCAGACACCTGGGACCACAAGGCATACAAGCACTCACTAACATATCAAACTACAGCTATTCACACAACACAATGCCAGACATTTGGAAGCATGGTATCATCATCACATTCCCCAAACCCAACAAAGACCCCACGCTACCCTCCTCGCACCGCCCCATCACACTCCTTTGCTCCCCCTCCAAAGTCATGGAACGCCTAGTATTACAACTAATTACACCTGACCTACCCCTAG
>JBAKBP010027916.1:0-29396 GCA_037953745.1 Lithodes maja | reverse complement strand
AGTTTGATGGAGGACTAGGGAGGAAACTAGAAAAATAATAAATACATTAACAAAAAATCGACCAAAAAGTTAACCATTCCCCCTTAACTCCAACTGTATCATTCCTTTCTCTCTCTCTCTCTCTCTCTCTCTCTCTCTCTCTCTCTCTCTCTCTCTCTCTCTCAAAGTCCTTATCTCTACTTCTTGACCTCTCAACCTTTTCCTAGCTCCTTTATCGCAATTCTATTTTTATCTCTCCTACGTTGTTAAAAATCATATGTTCAAAATAAATAACAGCATTGTAACAAAAATTATACGCTCGAAAAGAGTGTTCTTTTTTCTTAATGGTCGCAACCCATATAGGGGAGACAACCTTACACAAATCCGGGTGGATGGGACTCGTCAGACCTGTCGTTAGTTAGTTAAAATAGGACTTCAGAGGCTATCAACCCTATTGGATTATTAAGCCAGCACACTGTAAGTCAAGAATAACGTTTAGGTAAAAGTTGGGAACCAGACTTTTTAGCATATTTCAGGTATGCTGAATTCGATAAACCCGGTTCCCAAGCGAAATTTTGAGTTTTTGACCATCTAATTTGCATAAACAAAATGGCCGCCAAATTGGAAATTTTTGACACTTCATGAACCATTTTCTCCAATATCTCTCTAACTAGGCAAGCAAAAATGACAAATAAAGTGTCTATACTTATGTTTTGAGGGTCAGAGAATGTGATTAAGGCATCTTTAAAGTGATTAGTGATAAGCCTTCACGTAAATGTGCAAATTAGTGGCTGCAATTATAGAAAAATCAATTTCTCCAATATCTAATGCTAATACTAATACTAATTGTTTCTTTTATTTGCAGACTACAATGGATCCAGTAGTTACTTTGAAGAGGCCTTCACCTGTAGATTACAGCTTGTGCATCTTCTGCCAAACTCACACAGCCAGTGTTATTCCTAGTAATGCAAGTGACCATGGACTCGCAAAAGTCAGGGATGCTGCCAGTACCAGAAGAAAGCTTAGAGACACTAAGAATATCGATGTGATTGACCGTCTTGAGAATGTCTTGGATTCTGCTGAAGCCGAAACTCTTGTGTGGCACAAAATGTGCTATGCCCACTTCACGGACAAAAGTAAACTTGAACGTTTGCGGAAGATGCAGGCAGTGGATTCAAAACAAGAAGCAAGTTGCAGCAGCAGTGGTAACAGATGTTCATTGCGAAGGCACGTAGAACCAGTAAACTGGAACTTATGCATTTTCTGTCAAACTGTTGTTTTGAAGGCACGGTTGATCTCAGTAATGACAAAACAAATGGGTGATCAGATAATTGAAGCTTCCCCTCTCGACTACAAAATTGGCCTTCGATTGGCTGGAGTGATTGACTTAATTGCAGCTGAAGCCAAATACCACTTGAAGTGTCTAAGAGCATTCACCAGATCTACCAATAAAACAAAGCTGGACTCGGACAATACAGACCTTGCGATGGTATGGCTATGCAAAGAGTTGCAACAATCTGCAGACAGAGGGCACGTTATCCTGCTGAATGATGTCTGGGAACGGTATAAGGAGCTTGCTGAAGAATCGTCAACCATAATTCAACCGTCTTACTACAGTAGAAGGACAACCTTCAAGGAAAAGTTGCAGTCACAGCTGGGAGACATTTTCAACTTCTTCCAACCTCTTGACAGGAGCACATCCGAGAGAAAAAACATGCTATCTATCTATCTATCTATTGCCCGACGCCGTGATCCCCGAAGGGGTGGCCACGAACGAACCGCCCCCATGCACCTCTGTCCCCAGTCAGTCGACGCCCCTCCCCCCAACCAGCACCGCCTTCGTTCATGTAGTTCCTCACTCCATCCTTCCACCTCATATTCGGTCTACCTCTCCCCCTCTGTCCCTCCACCTCGCTCTCGTACACCCTCTTAGTCATTCTCTCGCTTTCCATACGTTCCATATGGCCGAACCATCTCAAGTTGTTCCTTTTCACACTTTCCAGCACATCTACCTCCACACCACACCTCCTTCTTACTTCCTCATTAGTCTGTCTATCCCTCCATGTAACTCCGCACGCACTCCTTAAGTAATTCATTTCCACTGCTCTCACTCTTGGTCTGAGTCTCTCAACCAACGTCCATGCTTCGCTTCCGTAAGTCAGTGTCGGGATTGCCACACTGTCATGCAAGGACTTCTTCACTTCCATACTGACCACCCTATTTCTTGTTACTGCTTTTAGCGTTCCTACAACCCTCTTCCCCTGTTGTACCCTCTCCCGCACCTCTTCATCCATAGTCCCATCTTTACTCAACACACTGCCCAGATACTTAAAAGAGTTGACGATCTCCATAGCCTGACCGTTCAGCTTCACCTCACACTCTGTGACTTCACCCCTTTCGAAGACCATAACCTTGCTCTTCCCCGTATTTACCTTCAAATTCCGTTTTTCGCACACAGTTCCAAACTCATTTACCAGACCCTGCAACTCCCATTCATTATCACTCATCAGAACTGTATCATCCGCAAACAGCAGTATAGGTAGCTTCCACTCAATTCCCTCCCTTTTCAGCGATACACCAACATCCACTGCTCTTGATAGTATTTCTTTCATAACTCCATCCATATATACAGTAAACAACCACGGGGACATCACACACCCCTGTTTCAAACCAACATTCAGGTCAAAGAACTCGCTCTGCTCACTCTCCACACGTACTGCCGCCTTTGCACCCTCATACATGCTCTTCACTGCTTTCAGCAACTTGCCCTCTACTCCGTATATTCTAAGTACTTTCCACAAACCTTCTCTATCCACTCTGTCATAGGCCTTCTCCAAGTCCATAAAGGCAACATACACCTTTTGTTTCTTCTCCAGATACTTCTCCACAACACAATTCAGGGTAAAAATCTGATCTACACATCCTCTTCCCTTCCTAAAACCTCCCTGCTCATCGCCTATCCATTTCTCCGTTCTCACTCTCACTCTCTCAATCACTACCCTACTGTATACCTTCCCTACTACGCTTAGAAGACATATTCCTTGGTGGTTACCACACACTCCTCTTTCCCCTTTGCCCTTATATAGGGGGACTATTATGCCAGTCTTCCAGTCATCGGGTGCACTCCCCTTCTCCCATGCTAGTTTGCACATTTTCCATACCCATTCTATCACTATCTCACCACCATACCTCAACATTTCCCCACACACTCCATCTGTTCCTGGTGCTTTCCCCAACTTCACTCTTTTCATGGCTTCCCACACTTCTGACCTCCTGATCCCCACCTCCTCCTCCACTACTTCTCTTCTTCTCCCTCCCATACCATATCCAGCTATGTTTGCTGGCTCTTCATTCCTTTCATTTAGCAACTCACTGAAGTACTCCCTCCATCTTTCGACTCTCTCTTGCTTCTCGGCTAGCATTCTCCCATTCTTATCTTTCACACCCTTACTGTTTCCCTTGCTACCTTCCCTAACTTTCTTGACTTCTTTCCAGAACAGTTTCTTACTCTCCCTCCATTTTACACTCAAATTCCTTCCAAATTCCTCATCTACTCTTCTCTTACTTTCCTTCACTACTTTCTTCACCACCCTCTTACTCTCCACGTACCTCGCTCGTTTCTGTCTCTCGGAATCTTCATTCCCTCTACTACCCAACCACTCTCTATATGCTTTCTTCTTTTCTTCCACAGCTATTCTTACCTCTTCTGTCCACCATGCTGTACCTTTCACTCCCCTCCCTCTTCTCCTCACTCCACACACCTCCTCACATGCTGCACAGATCTCATCCTTAAACACCTTGCTCATCTCCTCCACTTCCTCCATAACTTCCAGGTCGAACCCACCTAGTCGTCTTTCCACTGCTCTCCTGTACTCCTCCCTGACTTCCTCCTCCTGCAACCTCTCCACCCTCCTCACCATTCCACCCTCCTCTCGCCTCCCTCCCGCTCTCCTCACCCACTTCTTTTGTATCCTAACCTTAGCTACCACTACATAATGATCAGACAGACCCCCTCCAATACCCCTATACACCCTAGCATCCATCACAGATTTCTTCATTCGTTCATCCACACATACATAATCAATCAATGACTTTCGTTCCACCACTGTCTTATCCTTCATCGTCAACATCCGTTTCCACGTGTACCTGTGGATCATTATGTGTCGGAAGAAGGTGTTGGCTATCCACAGCCTCCTCCCCACACATACGTCCACAAGTGCACTACCATTCCCATTCACCTCTGATGGTACCCCCCACCCTCCCACCACTCCCTCAACTTTCCTATCACCCACCTTACCATTCATATCCCCAATCAGAAATATTCTTTCGTTCTTGTCAAACTTCTCCAGGCACGCCTCCACATTCATCCAGAACTCCTCTTTCTTTCTTTCAAGTATATCCTCTGTCGGGGCATACACGCATACAATCACCCACGTTTGTATTCCTACTTTCATTCTCACCCACACAATCCTTGAACCCACAGACCCATACTCTCTTACACATTCCTTCCATTTGCTACTTACAAACAAACATGCACCTTCTCTCGCTGTTCCTTCACTCACTCCAGCACACACACCCATTCCACATTCCCATTCTCTCACATCTGAACCTTTCCATTTGGTCTCTGTCATTCCACATACATCCAGCCTGGCATTCACTAACACTTCCAGAACCTCTCTCTCTTTTGTGCCATCATTCATGCCACTAACATTCCACGTAGCCATTCTTAGAATGTCCGAAGGCATGTCCTTAGTCGGTCGTGGTCCGTCAACGTTGGTTCCGTCCGCATCCGAGGCTGTTCGTTCGTTTTTTTTTGCTTAGATATTTTTTCCGGGTGGGGGTCGCAAGCCCACCGACCCAACCTCTTTAGTCGCCTCTTACGACATGCAGAAGGCACCATGCTGATTCCCACAAAGTATCAGCATACTGCAGTTTTGGAAATGACAGAAATTGAGGAGACTGAGAAAATGTTGCCTCAATATGTGCCTCAGGATGACATTTTCCTATCACTTGTACATGTAGCGCTGAGAATTCGTGGAGACATGATGGAATTTCTGGGTCACAAAGGTTTCTCTGTAAGTGAAGATGAAGCGATTCAATGCATTCCAGATAGTTTATATATGCTATTGAGACTAATCTTTGGTGGTCAAGAGGTGCTAGAAGATGATAGTTCTGAAAAAAATGAAGATCTTGTCCAAGGCAGAGTTCTGAGTGTAGCACAGTGTGACGCATGTCGAGTATGAGCATGCTGTACAGAATGCCCAGTCATGCCCCACTCTCGCTAGGATCGTCAGGGCAGGAACTTTGGCTGTAGTCTGTGTAAAGTTTCCTAACTTAGTTTATGTGAGCCGTTGTACTATAAGTATTATAACTATGTATTTTGTTTTCATCTGAGTCAACGAGTTCTATTTTATATCATTAGTTATAAGTGTTGTGTGTGGGACTTATATGTAATGATGAGAGGAGAGAGAGAGAAATTGCGTGGCGAGGACCAGTGAGTGCGCCACGCGGGCAGGTAGGCCTAATTCCCTCCTCCCTCCTCCCTCTTCAGCGCGTGGGAAATCCTTTGTCGATCCCAGATTGAGAGAGAATATTACGTAATGATTGCTAGTGGGCGGTCCTTAGTAGTTGGCGATATGCTCACTAGAGGGCCGAGTATAAAAAGGGAAGTCTAGCCGCATTTTCCTCAGAACTCATAAGGCAGAGCGACTTCTCATATCCCTTGCAACTATATATATTCTTCCGACTGATGTGAACTTTCTCTACTCTCTGAACCGCCTATCTTCTCCTCTTCCCGACCCTTTATAACCTCAATGACCCCTTTGGTGCAGATTTAGTCAGCCAAAGTATTATCGCTTGAGTTCTCACGAGATATATGCCTATTAGATAGCCTATTTTGGAAGGGATAACTAGAATAGGATTGATTAATGTTTGTTGCACTCGTATATGCATTTCCCTGTGTATGATTATTCATGTTCCTGTTTTCTGCTGATCTAGGTGATGCTAGACTGGGATGAGGCTACTAGAGTTGTGATTCCCTATGTGTATTAGGTTTTGTTGAACCTATACAATCGCAACGGAGACTTGGGAAGCCTAGGTGGTCTTTCTGACTGTGTACCTTGTGAGTTTAGCGCTGTGTTGCGAGTGAGGGCTTTTGCCTCTGCCACCCAACACTGTGCTAACTCGTTTGCTTGACTTTGAGAGGATCGCCAGGAGAGAACCAGATACTAGTGATCTGGATCTCTCAAGAGAGCATCCCGTCAATTAACGTAATTTGGCCGCACAGCCTTAAGGACCTCGCTAGGCTACGAGCCGCTTGCTCAGCCATTGTTTCCTAGCCTACTACATCCCAGCTAGACTTTGCTCGGTCAGCAGATACAGCATAGTATTGAAGCTTTCCTTATGTATGTTATTGTTTATGCACTATTGATTTCATGTGTGGCACGCATAGCTACTTTAGAGATTAGTGGCCCCCGAGCACAATCCTAGTAGGCTATTGCCAGTGCATTGTCGGAGTACTTCTTTTATATGTTTGCCATTTACTACTGTCTATTCTTATAATTCTTCTTATGTCAATTTAAAGCCTTTAATATTAGTTAATTGCCAGTGTGTTGCTTATTGAATTGCTGTTCAAAATCCGATACTTACTTCTTACGAGTATCCGAGAAGCATCTAACTTTATCAGAAGATTCCTTGCTCGATGCTCGAGGACTATTGTTTAACGTAACGTAATAGTGCCAATCCGAAGTAGAGGGTGGAGGACTTCTTAAGTTCTTAGTCAAGGGTGGATTACTTCGGCTTCGGCCAACACTATTCTTTGGTGTTGTTGTATTTACTTCTTTGTTTGATTGTTGACCAGACTAGATAACTCCCGTCTCTTGATTAGTCTGTTGTGAAACGCTAGTACCGAGTTCTGGTATACCCCGTTATAGCAGATAGAACTCTGGAGGGTATTGGTGTTTTTTGTTCGGCTGGCAGTACTCTGGGGTTGGGATCGTGTGTTTCCGTTGTGGCAGCGAGCCATACTCTAGTCCTGTTTGAGAGCCCTAGTGTACCTGAGTGCCCGGTCGTAACAAATGGCGACCTTGCTTAGGATTTTGTGAACAGTATAAATTTTTGCAGAGTTGTACAACATTTGTTTGTTTGTACTTTAGCGTGCATATTGAAGAATATTTTTTTTTGTAGGGCAATTAGTAGAGCATTTAAGAGACTCCAGTTAATTTAGTAATTAGTGCTTGCATAAGGAAGTTTAACACTTTTGTCTCGAGAATTTTTTTGTGGACTTCAGTATGTCGTGCCCTAGCACTGACGAGGAGCGAGAGATGCCATTTGAAGAGGTGCCGTTAGTAATCAGTGAGGAGGATGCTAGAGTTTTTGTGAGTAAGCGGTACCACGTGACGGAGGAGAGGCTGACTGGGGTGGATATTTATGGCTTGCACCTGATAGCCAAGGTTTTGGGCCTATCCAATGTAATAGGGATGTCCAAGAGGGAGCTGATTTCCTGGGTGTTGCGTGGGCGACATGGGGTTTCGGAGGAGAGGGCGTTTGGGGGGGTTCCTCCCCAGATCCCCTCTCACTCGACTCCCACAGTGCCGTCCACTCAGTTGCCGGAGATTAGCACTCTCCCACAGAGGGATGAGAATTGGCAGATTGGAGTGCCCTCGGGCGGTGCACATGGTGGTTCCCCAGTTTTTGCCCCCCCTCCTTCAGTAGTGGCAGCTCCCTCTTCCTGCCTGTCTCCAGATATGATATTTAGACTTGAGCTTGCAAAAATTGAGAATGAGGCTAGGAAGCATGAGATTGAGGCTGAGTCTAGGAAGCAGGAGAAGGAGATTGAGGCTGAGACCAGAAGGCAGGAGAATGAGACCAGAAGGCAAGAGAATGAGACTAGGAAGCAGGAGAAGGAGATTGAGGCTGAGGTTAGGAGGCACGAGGCTGAGCTTAGGTACGACTCCGAGAAATATTGTGCTCAAATAGATTTAGATAAGACTCGTGCAGAGTCGACAGGGACTCGGATGGGCCGTGAGGGCCAAGTAAGAGAACAGTCCTTGTCCCACTTAGTCAAATTGGTGCCGGCATTTAGTGAAACTGAAGTCACAGAATTTTTTAATCGTTTTGAGAAGAAGTGTAGGGAGCATAATTGGCCTGAAGAGAAGTGGGCAGCTCTAGTCTCCTCAAGACTTACGGGTAAGGGTCTGAAGGCTTATGATGCACTGCCTTTAGAGTCTTGCATTGACTACCCAGAATTGAAGAGAGCTGTCCTACGGGCATACGAGTTGCAACCAGAAACATATCGATTGAAGTTTCGGGGTGTTACAAAGACTAGGGAGGCGACCTTTCTTGAACATGCCCGGGACTTAAAAGATGCACTTACAAACTGGACACGTTCTGAGAAAGCTGAGACGGCCGAACAGTTGACTGAGCTGTTTCTGCTCGAGCAGTTTTATAAGTGTACAGGTGCAGAAATGACTTTAACTATTAAAGAAAAGAACCCAAAAACTCTACAGGAGGCAGCTGAGATGGCTGACCTCCGGCTATCACTAATTCGTGGGTGCGGGTCTGCTCAGCGTAGTGAGGCAGGTAACAAGGGGCGTGACGCCCCACCCCCCCGAGTTAGTGATATACATTATGCAAATAAGTACAAGAGCCATGATACCAAGACTGACCACAAGACTAGCACCGTCCCATTTAAGAAGGGGCCGGGCCCTTCCCAGTACCAAGGGAAGCCCAGAGGGGAGTTGGAGTGTTATCATTGTCATGAAAAGGGGCACTTTGCAAGAGTCTGTCGTAGCAAACCACCTACAGCAGCTGTGTCTTTGGCCTGCAACATTGGTGTGTCTCCGAAGTTTTCTGAGTTTGCCCGGGGCAGTTCGTCAGAGGCTGAGGCACAGCCAATGCAGAAGCACCTGGGAGGCTCGAACCCTGCTCAGGATGTTTTTTGCGACCATAGAGGGCGGGGTTGCGTGATGTGGGCGGGGCGCAAGCATGGAGTAGAGGTCTTGCGTGATACAGGTGCTTCCCAGACTCTGATGAATAACTTGACTGGCTACCCTATAAATGCGGCTCGGGTGGTAGTGGTGCAGGGTATTAATGCAACTCGGTCATACCCGCTGGTGCGGTTGGAGTTGGAGGTGGATGGTGTGGCACGTGAATTGGATGTCGGGATTGTGGAGAAACTGCCAGTGGAGGGCGTCGACCTTCTTCTCGGCAACGACTTTGCAATGCCCGCTTCTGAGGTTCTACCCTTAGTCGGTGCCGAGAGGACGGCCGACGTGAGTAGGGAAGAGCAAGAGTGTGTCGAGCGGTGCCAGGCACAACCCATGGCGTGTGCTGTCACCCGAGCTCGGGCAGCTAAAGTGTCACAGCCTAGTCCTCCGTCTTCAGACCATCAGAGGAACGATCAACAGGAGGAGGCTAAAGCTGGAGTTGGTTTTAAGAGTTTTGACTCGGCGGCTCTCCTGGGTGATTCAGTATTGGCACCTATGTTAGAGTCTGGAGAGGCCCCAGGACCTGTCACAGCTAGTGAGGAGGTAGGGCCGGAAGAGACTCCGAGGCAGCAACGTTGCACACGGAGAGAAAAAAGGGTTGCTCAGTTTGATATTGGGGGAGGACTTGGGTTGCTTCGGAAGCATCTAGACAGGTTGGTTCCCTCAGATATTTGTAAACTGCAGTTGGAGGATCCGGAAGTTCAGAAGTGTGGTAATGGTGCTGTCGAGATCAAACACGAGGACGGGGAAGCATGTCATGTGAACCTGTTGGAGGAGTTTGTGAGGCAACCACCTGAGCAGCCTACTGTCCCTGCGTTGGTCTGCCGCGGCCAAGGTGGAGAAGGAGAGGGGGGCAGTAGGGCACAGGTGGAGGAGAGTAGGGATTGTTATGTCTCGGCGGAGCCGTGGGCGGGGGACACGAGTCTGGTGGCTGTGGAAGCGCTAGAGCACCTGCCTGAGCAGCAGTGTGCAGCACTCCAGCACCAGCTCGGTTCATACCCCACTGGTCGTGCCGAGCCCCTGAGTCTCACAACTCGGGCGGTGCAAGATGTTCCACGGGCAGGTCACGTGAATGTTGAAAGACCGTTAGCCTCGTTGTTTCGGTGGTTCAAGGTGGGCGACGAGGCTTTGGCATGGTTGCCAGGTCAGGGTCGACCCATGGCTGCCAAGGGTGGTGGTCAAAAGGAGGACATTGAGCAAATTGGTAAGGTCGGCTGTGGTATCGCAGTGCCCGGTCGTCGCATAGCCTCCCAATGCTGCTCTAGTCTAATGCAACAGCCCTACCATAGACCGACTGTATCTGGCCATGTCGCTGAAAGCGGTGATGCTGCGCAGGCAGATGTCGTCACAAGGAATGCGGGGGTGCGCATGTACGGTATCGGCGGGGAAGCCTTAGCAATAATGAACTGTGGGAGTGACTGCACGGGTGGTACTGATTGTCCCTCTCATGACCTGGCTGTTCTAGGGACGAAGGTGGAGAAGACGGGAGACTACAGGTTAGAAGCTGCGGTCTCGGCTGGGTTGTGGGAGGGCACTAGGCATGTTGTTCGTGGAGACAGTGCATGGCAGTTATTTACTAGGCTATGGCAGTACTTTCGCATGTTTGTTGCTTCTCCAGGCCTGATGTACGGGGTAGAATCCGACATGCAGGCTGGAGATAGTGCAAGGCTCAGTTTAATTCCCTACCGTATAAATCCTGCTTGACAGCCTATGGTGCAAGCAGAGCTGGATTACGTGTGGACGAAGGGTCTGAGGGATAAGGAATGTCGTGAGTGGTCGTTGCCTGTAACTTTGTCCGAGCGTGCTAAAGAGGTATGTGGTTTTGTTGTGGACGGGAGTACCTACCGGTGCAATGTTATGCCTGACGGACGTAAGAATGCGCTAGCAACGTTTCAGAACCTGATGAATGAAATTGTAAAGGACGATGATGCGCTGGGGCATTTCGAGGTCTATGTTCCAGCCTATGGTCCGGTCGTTGTAGTTTACCCAGATCATCACCCTCTCAAGATCTTGGACCAGTTTCACAATCGGAGTATGAGGCTGACCAGGTGGTCACTAAGGTTATTGGTATATAACCTGGACATACGCCATATTGCCGGTTGTGATAACGTGGTTGCAGATGGTCGTTCAAGGGTATATGATCCTGGGTAGATTGACACACGGGTAGCCTCCTGCTTTAGTTTGAATAGTATTTTGCGCTTTGTGCTTGTTGGCTCGCGGTTGTAGCCCAGCGTATTGGGTCGTAAAGCAGGAGTTGAGCGTTTGGTATAGAAGAAAATAGGCTGCCCTTATAGTGCAGCCGGGAAAAACATATTAAAATATAAAAATCATATAAAAACTCTTTCTTTTTTATATAGATAATTGTATAAGTTTGTCATAGCCTATAGAGTTTGAGTAGTCCACGAACTATCAAACGGCTGAGCTGCTGTAAGCTCGCTCTGGGAGCATGATATTGTGTCTTTTGCTATTGTTGGGAGGAGTTATAAAATGTAATTTTTTTAAAGATGTGTTTTAGTGATAATCTCAGCTTTGTTTTAGTGCCATGCGGTCGCTGGGTGTGGGGGGCTTGATGGGGTTCTGTGTATCAGATTTTAGCTCAGGGTTGAGCAAGTAAAATCTTGGGGGAGGTGTGACGCATGTCGAGTATGAGCATGCTGTACAGAACGCCCAGTCATGCCCCCCTCTCGCTAGGATCGTCAGGGCAGGAACTTTGGCTGTAGTCTGTGTAAAGTTTCCTAACTTAGTTTATGTGAGCCGTTGTACTATAAGTATTATAACTATGTATTTTGTTTTCATCTGAGTCAACGAGTTCTATTTTATATCATTAGTTATAAGTGTTGTGTGTGGGACTTATATGTAATGATGAGAGGAGAGAGAGAGAAATTGCGTGGCGAGGACCAGTGAGTGCGCCACGCGGGCAGGTAGGCCTAATTCCCTCCTCCCTCCTCCCTCTTCAGCGCGTGGGAAATCCTTTGTCGATCCCAGATTGAGAGAGAATATTACGTAATGATTGCTAGTGGGCGGTCCTTAGTAGTTGGCGATATGCTCACTAGAGGGCCGAGTATAAAAAGGGAAGTCTAGCCGCATTTTCCTCAGAACTCATAAGGCAGAGCGACTTCTCATATCCCTTGCAACTATATATATTCTTCCGACTGATGTGAACTTTCTCTACTCTCTGAACCGCCTATCTTCTCCTCTTCCCGACCCTTTATAACCTCAATGACCCCTTTGGTGCAGATTTAGTCAGCCAAAGTATTATCGCTTGAGTTCTCACGAGATATATGCCTATTAGATAGCCTATTTTGGAAGGGATAACTAGAATAGGATTGATTAATGTTTGTTGCACTCGTATATGCATTTCCCTGTGTATGATTATTCATGTTCCTGTTTTCTGCTGATCTAGGTGATGCTAGACTGGGATGAGGCTACTAGAGTTGTGATTCCCTATGTGTATTAGGTTTTGTTGAACCTATACAATCGCAACGGAGACTTGGGAAGCCTAGGTGGTCTTTCTGACTGTGTACCTTGTGAGTTTAGCGCTGTGTTGCGAGTGAGGGCTTTTGCCTCTGCCACCCAACACTGTGCTAACTCGTTTGCTTGACTTTGAGAGGATCGCCAGGAGAGAACCAGATACTAGTGATCTGGATCTCTCAAGAGAGCATCCCGTCAATTAACGTAATTTGGCCGCACAGCCTTAAGGACCTCGCTAGGCTACGAGCCGCTTGCTCAGCCATTGTTTCCTAGCCTACTACATCCCAGCTAGACTTTGCTCGGTCAGCAGATACAGCATAGTATTGAAGCTTTCCTTATGTATGTTATTGTTTATGCACTATTGATTTCATGTGTGGCACGCATAGCTACTTTAGAGATTAGTGGCCCCCGAGCACAATCCTAGTAGGCTATTGCCAGTGCATTGTCGGAGTACTTCTTTTATATGTTTGCCATTTACTACTGTCTATTCTTATAATTCTTCTTATGTCAATTTAAAGCCTTTAATATTAGTTAATTGCCAGTGTGTTGCTTATTGAATTGCTGTTCAAAATCCGATACTTACTTCTTACGAGTATCCGAGAAGCATCTAACTTTATCAGAAGATTCCTTGCTCGATGCTCGAGGACTATTGTTTAACGTAACGTAATAGTGCCGATCCGAAGTAGAGGGTGGAGGACTTCTTAAGTTCTTAGTCAAGGGTGGATTACTTCGGCTTCGGCCAACACTATTCTTTGGTGTTGTTGTATTTACTTCTTTGTTTGATTGTTGACCAGACTAGATAACTCCCGTCTCTTTATTAGTCTGTTGTGAAACGCTAGTACCGAGTTCTGGTATACCCCGTTATAGCAGATAGAACTCTGGAGGGTATTGGTGTTTTTTGTTCGGCTGGCAGTACTCTGGGGTTGGGATCGTGTGTTTCCGTTGTGGCAGCGAGCCATACTCGAGTCCTGTTTGAGAGCCCTAGTGTACCTGAGTGCCCGGTCGTAACAACAGGATCTAGTTTACTGTATGAGCGGCGGCAGAAAATGGACTCCCAAACATATTGGTCTTGCCAATACACTACATCAAGCCACACGATCAAAAGATCTGGTGGAGTTGTTCCACAAGGCAGGCCACTGTTTGAGCTATGAACAGGTGTTGCAAGTAGACACTTCCTTAGCTGAGAGCACCCTGAAATCTATGGACCAAGCAACTGGGGCCATTATTCCACCAAACATTGTAGCCAATGAATTTATCCACTACACTGCAGATAACATTGACATTCTTGATGAGACACTTGATGGAAAAAATACTTTCCATGCAACTCAAATGGCAACATGGCAGCGGGGACACAGGAGTAATGCCAAAACGTTTGCATCTCTGTATGAAGTGGTCAAAGACAATAAAGAGAAAGACAAGAGAACTATCCTGAAGGCAGATAGAAACGTGCTTCAACGCCTTCTTACTGCCTATGAGGCAGGTCGTCCAGTTGACTTGCCAGCTGTCCTAAAGCACGAGCTTCTGCCAGTTCCTGTATCACTCGCTGAAATGAATGGTACACTCCGCACTGGAAATAAGTCCATACTGGCAGATAAGTTAACGGAAGACATAATCTGCCCTGAAGCTATTGAACTTCACGACTCATCATCCTGCCTAATCATTGATGGACAAGCACTGGTGGTTGCTCTGGGAAAGCCTGACAATGCAATGACCTTTGGGGATTTGGCCGACACATACGTAAGAGCAGTATTAAAGGCAGGTTCTAACTATCAACGGGTAGACATTGTGTTCGACAGATATAGAGAAGAGACAATCAAGGGTGGTACGAGGACACGACGCACGAAAGCAGATCGACCAATCAGACGAATTGTTGAGGGACGTGATGTGCCTCTTCCAAAAAAATGGACTAACTTTGTGTCGCTCCCTGCTAATAAAGCTGATCTTGCAAATTTCCTGTCTGAGGAACTGTGTTCTCAGGCACCTGATGATAAGGAGATTGTAGTTGCCGGGGGATTCAGAGAAGAAATTGAGGTTAGGTCATCAAAGACAATCACTGATTTGACTCAACTGAGAGCCACACATGAAGAAGCTGACACTAGGTTGGTGTTACATGCTGTGCACAGCCAGTTCAATACAGTTGTTGTGTCATCAAGGGACACTGATGTTCTCGTGCTTTTGGTTTCCCACTTCCCACGTGTACAATGTGAACACCTCTGGATGATGTCTGGTACCACCAAGAAAAGGCGATATATACCCATTGATGCAGTTTTCAACAACCTACCAAGAGATTCAACAACAACTCTTTTACCATTTCATGCATTAACCGGGTGCGACACCACCTCCTACATCGCAAATCACACCAAAAGGTCATCATGGAAAGTCTTCAAACAGCACCATCAATTGCTCATAAACTTGGGAATCGGTGAACTCACAGAAAAGACCATTCGATCTTCAGAAACGTTTGTCTGCAGAATATATGATGTGCACAAAACAGACTCTGTTGATGCAGCAAGGCATATACTGTTCTCAAAGACTGCCAAACCAGAAGCAATGCCACCAACACGTGATGCTCTCCGCTTCCATTTGATGCGAGTACACTATCAAGCAATGATTTGGAGAAATGCTCACTGTGCTGTACCTGAGCTTCCTGCACCCACAGACATGGGATGGAAACATGGCGATTCAGGACTACAACCCATTCTGATGTCATTGAGTCCGATCCCACAAAGTTGCCTGGAAATTATTTCATGTGCCTGCCAGAAACAATGCGGGACGCGTCGGTGCAAATGCCGCAAATCCGGGTTACGATGCACAGCAATGTGTGCATGTCAGCAACAGAGTGATGATCAAACTCCTTGTATTGCATGAATATGGTCTACTCCAATAAATAGTTCAGGTGAGTGACAGATATTGCCCTGTTTTGCCTGCATAAGCATCAAGGAGTATCTTGGGGTAAAGTTGGGAACCATTGATTTTTCTCTAATGACAGCCGCTAATATGTATATTAATGTCTAGGCTTATTACTGATTCCTTTAAAAATGCCTCAGTGACATTCCCTGACCCTCAAAACATAGGTATAGATGCTTCACTTGTGATATTTGTTTGCCTAGTTAGAGAGATATTGGAGAAAATGGTTCAAGAAGTGTCAAAAATTTCCAATTTGGCGGCCATTTTGTTTATGCAAATTAGACGGTCAAAACTCAAAATTTCGCTTGGGAACCGGGTTTATCGAATTCGGCATGCCTGAATTATGCTAAAAAGTCTGGTTCCCAACTTTTACCCCAAAATGCTCCTTGATTCTTATAGAGGGCCTTTTTTAGGAAATCCCACTATACTAATAGGGGAGTAAGCCTTATAACAATCAGTAATGCTTACTTAAGGCCGGTTCACACGAACAATTTTTGTTTCCAATTCTCTCCCCCGTCCTTCCAGGACGAGGGAGAGTTGCTGTAAAATTCCCGGCGAAACTCAAAAAGTATTCACACTGGAGAACCAAGTCGAAGGTAGGGATTGTGGACGGAGAATTGCCAAGCAGAAAGCACATGTATCAATTTACATAGTGGTATGAGTGCATATTTGGACCACTCATGTGTGTAGAGGGTCTCAGGGGTGCAGGGTGATGGTTATAATGAGCAGGGGTGAGATAAATACAGAGGTAGCTCTAGTTGTTCCACCCCACGCCTTCTTCAATGGTCAGTCCCGCAGCCCAACCGTGTTTAAAGATAGCCTTCACACCATAATTGGCATGTTGTTCGTAGCTCAGTCAGTACGGACTAGATCTCGTGAATCAGGAAAACAAGCGTTCGAATCTCCTCGGTTGTGAAGTATTTTTTATTTTTATTTTGTTGTTTTTGTTATATATAATTATATTAGGTTAGTTAAGTTATGTTAATCTAACAAAATATTATAATCAAACAAGAACAAAAAAGCAAAGTCGTCGCGAATGGTAGGCCCAGGCTATACAATCATGATGGGAGCAATTAAAAGAAAACGGACGATGGCAAGCTATAGTAAAATATTAACAGTGGATATTGTACCAACTCACAAGATCGTATGCGTTTTGTTATGGCAGACATACTTAAGAATAAACTTAAGATAAACCTAATGCGTCTGTTGGTGCTTGGCATATAGTGGTATACATGACTGGTTGATGTTAGGTTAGTGAGATTGCCTCCCTATTTGATTTGTTATTATCAAGTGAATGTTGAGTTAACCGACTTGTATCCTTCTTTTCATATTTCTGAATTTATTATCTTTACCTCTTCTTTCTTCTTATCATCTCAGAATAGTATCATATATCTTCTTCGTATATGACCTGCTTAATTTTATTATATATAGTTTTTGTTTCTTGAAGTGGAATGGTATGAATGTAAACAAACACGCATTACTCAACGTCTTTTGTTTTTCGTGTGGTACGAAAGGTGACCAAAAAGGCGGCCAAGTCATTGTATCGGATATATACGCAGTGAACAGAGGGCTGTGGATGTCCAAAAACCAACCAGTTGGTTTCCTGAATTCCCCAGTGAAATATGACACCCCGGCGAGATTTTCCTTCCAATTGTCAGCCCTCAAGGGACGGTGGACAAAAACTTATCTGTGTGAAACCGGCCTATAATGGGTAAAGCAGGTTAGTGGATGGACTAGCCGCGCACCACTGTAGAAACATTGTGCTAAAAATATATATATAAGGTTTCAGAGTCAAACGGACCCTAAGCTGAGTGGTCAATCCTGTAAGTCCTTCAGTAAACTGGCACGGGTTGTCCTTCTCACAGGGGATAGGTCTGCTTGGGGTCAATTTGTGTATGGCCACCATCGTGAAGAGGAGTCAGGCTTCCGGCAATAGATAGATAGAGGAGTCAGGCTTCCGGCAATAGATAGAGGAGTAAGGCTTCCGGCAATAGATAGATAGAGGAGTCAGGCTTCCGGCAATAGATAGATAGAGGAGTCAGGCTTCCGGCAATAGATAGAGGAGTAAGGCTTCCGGCAATAGATAGATAGAGGAGTAAGGCTTCCGGCAATAGATAGATAGAGGAGTAAGGCTTCCGGCAATAGATAGATAGAGGAGTCAGGCTTCCGGCAATAGACAGATAGAGGAGTAAGGCTTCCGGCAATAGATAGATAGAGGAGTAAGGCTTCCGGCAATAGATAGATAGAGGAGTCAGGCTTCCGGCAATAGATAGATAGAGGAGTAAGGCTTCCGGCAATAGATAGATAGAGGAGTAAGGCTTCCGGCAATAGATAGATAGAGGAGTCAGGCTTCCGGCAATAGATAGATAGAGGAGTAAGGCTTCCGGCAATAGATAGATAGAGGAGTAAGGCTTCCGGCAATAGATAGATAGAGGAGTATTAAGGCTTCCGGCAATAGATAGATAGAGGAGTAAGGCTTCCGGCAATAGATAGATAGAGGAGTAAGGCTTCCGGAAATAGATAGATAGAGGAGTCAGGCTTCCGGCAATAGATAGATAGAGGAGTAAGGCTTCTGGCAATAGATAGATAGAGGAGTAAGGCTTCCGGCAATAGATAGATAGATTATGTTTCCTGTCTTTGTTTTTAAATTTCTCTTAGTTTCCTCTGTAGACCTCCATCAAGCTTATAACACACCCGCTCAAGACCTTCCTCCGAGATAAATGTGTACATTTATTGATAGAAAAATTTCTCTCATGCTTTACGAGTCTACAGGCTCTCTATCACTCGCCAAAAAATAATCGACACCTAAATGACACAAAGAGCCTTAACAGTGACAAATAAATGTGACGAAAGGTCTTACAATCGCCCAACTAATGAACCGAACATCGTAACAATCTGAAAACTAATGCGGCTAATAATGAGGAAGAAGGGGTACCAGAAAAAACGACCCATCTCCCCTTAATGTAATAATAAGAACACATATGCCATGCATATTACACATTAATATTGAACATATAATCTAGTGTGTTCTATAATGAATATGAAAATTGTAAACTTTCCAAAATATGTTCACATAAACGCTGTTTAACTGTGTGCCAGCTTTGCTACATGTATGCTTTCTGATATGTACGTACACCTAATACTAACAGCGTGGGCTGATATATCTTCGTTGTGACGCCTACCAGCGTTGGCAGAATCGCCTCCCGTTAGCCGCTAGCGCTCGCCAGGGCAGTGAAGTGGGCTACAGTTATCAGAGAATGTTGTTCTTTCTTTCATAGTACTTGCATTGTTACTGACAGTCCAGTGGTGGTCTTTATTTTCGTCTGTGACAACGGGAAGTATTTTATATTATGAATAGAATATAACATGCATTGTGTATAGTTAAGGAGAGAGAACAATATAGGCAGTGAGGTGGTAGTGTGTGCGTGCGTATACATGTGCTGCCTCCCCCGCTCGGAGGCTCGCGCGCGTGCCTTCCCACGCCTCGTGATTGGCTGGTGTGTTTGGCTGTGTCACGTGACACCTGCTGCCTTGTGATGTATCAGCCTGTGATTGGCCGACCACCATGCCTTTGTGGGATCCTGAGGGTCCCGAGGAGCTACCCTCTTCAGAGCAGGCTAGGGATGCACATGACTAACATCCTTTTTACCACTGTCCCCCATATCTCCACCATTCTGATACTGTCTCTCTTACTCAACTTCTTCTCTTTCGTTCCTCTAATCTTTTAACGTCACAACACTCCCTTTGGGTTCTGCACACGAATTCATATCGGCCCATCGTGTTATGTGCGTCGCTCTCTGAGATAATTACATGTACTTAGAATAGGCTTGAGGGTTCTTAGTTAGTAGAGGTTAAGAACTCGGTGTGTGTCCCCATTATTGATTTAGTGCTCTGCTGGGTTATTTAATGCTAGACTGGGATAAGGCTTCTGTTGTCGTTGTCAGCGATGTGTGTACGGTTTGCTTATACCTACACGACTTCGACGGTTTCTGTGGTAGCCTAGGGTGTCCTTTTGGTTGTGCCTTTTGCGAGTGCAGCATCGTGTTGTAAGAGGGCATTTGCCTACTACCTTAGAACACAGTGCTGCCTCTTTGCTTGACTTTAGAGGGATCGCCAGGGTAGAACCAGATACTTGAGATCTGGATCTACCAAGAGAGCATCCCCGTCATTAACGTAACTTTAATCATACCGCCTTAAGGACAACGCAAGGCTATGAGCTCAGCAACAGTTTCCTAACCTTGATATCCCAGCTAGACTTTATTCGCCGAGCAGACACTAGTTAGGACATGAGCTCTTTATGATATGTATGCATTATTATTCACAGCATTTATGAGTCTAGGTTGTTGTTGAATTGCACAACCATAGCAGACTGTTTCGTTGATGAGGAAGTATTTCTTTTAGTGTCGAGCATTACTGCCGTTGCACATTTATAGTATTTCCGTGTCAGTTAACATTATATGTCCTATCTTTTAGTGTATTCAGTCTACACGTATGGTGTCCTGCCTCCTGCCTTTATATAATTTAAGATACGAGCATCTTATGAGCATCAGACTTTCTTCAGAAGTTTCCAGGTCTATGCTGTAGGACTAGACTTCACTTTCTTTCAGATAGGAGTGAAGAGTTTATTGTTGTTTAGAGTAACTGTATTGAAGCATCTTTTTATTGTATTAAATCTTGCAGTGATTTAATTGACCTTTCCATAGCTTCCCTTTTATGCATATTAACGTAACTTGCATCTTGTTTGTTATCAGGCTATACCAGTGTGGGTTAGCCTGAAGTAGAGTACATTTATGCCCAGTTAAGGATACCCCCTTATCGCAGATTAACTTTGGAGGGTATAGGTGTTTTTGTTAGCCGGCATATAAATTCAGGGGTTTGGATCTAGCTTACCGTTGTTGCATATTGCCCTATTACTAGTCCAATCATTAAGTGCCCTTGTTTTATTCGTAGCCCCGGTCCTAACATCGTTGACACATTTATTCACTCATTCAAATGTTCACTGAGATGATCATTTTGTCGTCATAATAGAAGTCCTGTTCTATTTCTTCTTATCTTTTTCATTCTCTCTTTTTGTCATTATCTTCTCCTTTATCATTGTGTCCCATCATAATTTCTTGTTAAAACTGCTTCCCAAAAATTGGTGTGCTCAATCTTCTCTGTGGGTTCTTCACCCCCGCACAGCTTCTTGCTCTGTATCGGGGCACAGTGAGTATTGTTCACATGTGTAGGGAGGCTCCACCCATACCGCACTTCTCGTAGGAGTAGAGTCCAAAGCATTTCGTCTCATCAACTCGCTTCCTCTTACTAATTCCCCACAATCTCTTTCTACACACCGTAATGTTGCATCTCTTTCACTTTTCTATCGCCATTACAACAATCAGTGTTCTTCAGAGCTCTCTCAGTGCATGCCTCCTCCCTTGTGAAGAGTGCGAGGCACCTGCCTTTCAACACAGTCCCACTCTTATTCTGTCCAGCTCTCCAACCCCAGAATTGGCATATTTTCTCAGTCTTCTACTCAACAAATAAACTCTGGAACCCTCTCCCTCAATCAATCTTTCCCTCATATTATGACTTAAACTGCTTAAAACTTCGTGTGTCCAGTCATTTCGACGCCAACGCCCCTTGAATTCGGCCCTGTGACTCTTTCAGCTTTGGGGGAGACACTTATTACAGACAACCTGCTTTTTGCCTCCTGCATACACATAGAACCAAAACAACTATATACTTTCAGTAACCTTCATAATATTATTTATTGTATTCTATTGTATTTTCCTTCATATCATAACATAAATTTGTACTGTACTATGCATGTGCTACTGTCATATTCTTCCTGTTCTCTAACTACCATGATATCCTTATGTTAAATAGTTGGTAGTAGACACAAAATCTTTCTTTCTCTCTCTCTCTCTCTCTCTCTCTCTCTCTCTCTCTCTCTCTCTCTCTCTCTCTCTCTCTCTCTCTCTCTCAACTGGTATACCCCCCCTCCAAACACCCCCCCCCCCCATGTCCTTTTACCTATTGTCAACATCTGTCATTTGAGGGTTGTGCTTTCGTTGAGTTCCCGTAATGCCCGTCGATCACTCCCTCCTTCTCCAATTATCCGTCATTCTGTTCCCTTGTGGTCCCGATAATGGTTTTACAATTAGCGCACCAACCCACACCAGAACACGGCCCGCAGGAAATTGTGTGTGTGTGTGGGGGGGGGGGGGGGGGGGGGTCAGTTATTTGTGGAGTATTTACTGGTATCGGGTTTCAGCGTATACTTATAAAGTGAATTAGTTAATGAAGTGAACAAACATTCTAGAAAGGTAAAGCATTTATTATTTTATTAGTGGCTTTTGATATGAATATTAATAATTATTATTGGTAACATTCAAGACAGCTAGAGCCGCCTTATTTACCAAGTTTCTTTATATTTTTTCCAAGGAATATAGTGTTTAATTGTTGTTTTTCATGGTTTGAGTGGAGGATTTGCATTAACTTACCCATTATTAATTAATCTGAAGATACTCCGTCAAATGGCGCCATTTATTGGGTGAATCACGCTTTTACAGTAGGTAAGGACAATTGTGGGGAGGCCATGCACGCTTCCAAAATGTACAAATATTATATTAGATTAGATTAACCTAACCTAATCTAACCAAACCTAACCTAACCCTAATATAATATAATATAATATCGTTTTTGTGAGTAACGTTCAAGCCATTTATTGGGTGAATCGCACTCACCGCATCTTTCAAAACAAGAAGAAGAGGACCCAGGTCGAAGGATTCATTGGGTGCAATGCTTTGTTTACGTTCGGGACATTATTTTCGTGTTATTTTTCGGTGTAATAGGGTATTTTCAAGTGTCGATAACGAAATTCCTCCATGCGGACTATAATGAGAAAAATATGGCGAATCTATTGGTCCCTATTTTCCCTAATACATTATTTCTAATAGGGCTGCGAAAGAGGTCTTGAATATTATCTTATTATTATAATATAAGGCACCGAAGCCTTGCAACAGAGTGCAGAAACAAGAGTAAAGATTGAATACACACACACACACACACACACACACAAAAGGCATTGGAGGAAAGCAATGGCAACTAAGAAAAATATAAGAAAAACAGGCCTAGGTACAGAGTCCAGAAGGATAAATTAGGTACTCGAGCAGGATGATAATAATAATTATAAGAACATTTCTTACAAAAAAAATCTATATATATATATCTATCAGCGTATTATCTTATACTGTGCGAGACATGTTGGACATCTTCCTCAAGGTTCTTAAGATTTGGAATCAGTTACCACAAGCATTTGCAAATTATAACACAGTGTCTGGCTTCAAAAGTTGCACTAAAAAGACATCTACTGTCCACATATTAACATTTCATTTTTATATATGTATTTGTATGTGTGCAGTCCTTGGGTATAGATTTGGGAGGATAAATACGTATGTACAGGTACGTCTGGGTGCCTGCGTATATGCAAGTGCTTGTGCGTGTACAAGTTGGTATTATGTATTCGTATGTGTAAGTGCGTATTTACGTGCAGCGTGTGGATGTACAGTCAGAAACCACAATTTCTGAGACACTTTGATAGGGCCCAGACATTTGGAGCGCATCGTTTCTGGAAGACAGCCCACTTTAACTATCGCAAGGCCGCATACCTATGAACACACGTTTCGAACCAATAGATGCTTCACTCAGTCTGCCATGTAAAATTATAATGCTGCTGCTATGCTATGATCCGCATTCATATATTCATGGATATACGAATTACAAAAATACCTTTATTACATTCCCTTACATATCTACAGTAAATACGGACACGAATATTACAAAAGGTTTTAAGAAATAAAAATTAAAAGAAATACTTTCAAACTGCACAGTGAATGAACAGGATTTAGGTTAGTGTGCGCATGTGCGTGTGTGTGTGTGTGTGTAAGTGAACCGATGTGTGTTGTAATAGACAAAATGTCCTACAGTAGGTGACAAGCACTAATTTGACTGAAAACAGAAATGTCTGCTCCATGACATATACCACAACGAATTATGCAATGTAATATTACATGTTATCATCTGGTTATGAAATTCAGGTGTGCAACAACAATGAGTTATCAGTGGTGATATTATATGGGGGGTATTATGTAATACCTCACACAGTTAAGCCTCGGACGCTGATAGGTTTATATATTCGGTAAAGTAATACATTTTGTAAATTTAGTAATAAAATTATATACAATTCTAAAGGGTAAAGGCTATATAAGAAAAGCATCGTGATATTACGTTTAGCATCTGATATATTGCAATGTTTACACAGTGCAACAAGGTTAGTAGCATGATAAACAATAGATGAATTATATGTGAGTACCGGTATGTGTTTAACAGTAAGTACTATGGATGACGTCTGATGAATCTCTCTCTCTCTCTCTCTCTCTCTCTCTCTCTCTCTCTCTCTCTCTCTCTCTCTCACACGCAAGCACAACGAAAGTCTATGCATTCACTGCAGTTTGGTAGTGTTTCTTTACACTCATAATTATTTAATAGCTCTCCGTGTTTAATGTAGATACAGGAGGGAATAACAAACAATTATATTTATGTCATTTATTTATCAGATTCTGTAGTATGAATCGTATCGTAGCATAACAACAGCACAATAATTTTACATGATGACAGACTGAGTGAAGCATCTATTTTGGTTCGAAACGTGTGTTCGTACGTATGCGGCCTTGTGAAAGTTAAGTGGGCTGTCGTCCAGAAACAATACGCTTCCAATGTCCAGATCCTATCCAGGTGTCTCAGAAACTGCGGTTTCTGACTGTACGTCCAGTATATTCTCAGTTACTTGTTCGTCAAGGGGAATCCACGCAATGCGAGCTAAGCTCATTATTATCGCGCCTCCTTAACTGGGAATGTATTGCGTGAAATGCATGTTAAGTGTTTTATGTACTGTTGGAATGGCTGTGGATGTGTGTGTAGTCTGTATTTAGCCAAATTGGCGACATTGGAAACGAAGGCTTAGGGTGGATCTGTATGGTACCATTCTCACTATAGACGGTACCGTCTCGCCCGAAGGCTTAGGTAGCCATCAGCTTAGGTGAACCATATGATACCCATCTCGCCTTGTACCATTTTTGCCAACCCCAGATGGGACGTCACAACGTCGTCCACTTATTCCAGGTACCTATTTACAGCTAGGTGAACTGAGGCTAACACATGAAAGGAGACAAGCCCAATTTGTCTCCGCCCGGTCTGGGATTGAAACCCCGACCCCTCGTGTGTGAGACGAGAGCTCTACCTACTAGGCTACGGGCTGTGTGTATGTGTGTATATGAGTGAGTATAGGTTGATATCTTGGTGTAAGTGTAAATGCGTGTATATAATAACTATCGATTTTTATATTCTAAATATCTAATAGAGATGGAATAATGACATGGGTCCATGTATTGACATACGCATGTGGTCTGGACTAATATCTCGGGGTCGCTTGGATTGTATATTTTCTCTATGGAAATATTTTTATTTCTTCGCTAGCATACTGATACTAAATTGCACAAGTTGTTTAATAACCTTAACTGTAGAGTATCTAAAGGAGCTATAACTTGACATTACAATTATGAAGAAATAAAAACTTCGTTACATCTATTTGATTAGTAAAGCTAATTTTGACCTGGATATTTGTCTTGTAGTGCGTACAGTTTTGAAATTATTTACTTTGTTTTCATATTATCACTGTAAAAGCTTTCGTGTTTAAGTTTATGTGCCATTAAGAGAGATACCTCTCACAAGGCTCAGCCAATGTAATGTTAATTTTGTGTTATGATTATCATGTGTATGTTCTACTGGCTAAATAAAAAGTGGCAATTCAAATTCAATTCAATTAAAATTTATTCTTTTTGGCATAATTTCGACCTTACATTTCGTAGATAATATGTTCACACTACTGCTTCCTGATACACAGTGATCCCAATCAACTTATGTTCACACTACTGCTTCCTGATACACAGTGATCCCAATCAACTTATGTTCACACTACTGCTTCCTGATACACAGTGATCCCAATCAACTTATGCAAATATTGTCATAAGGGAATACAGTATATCAGTATTTAGTTGACCAAACAAGCTAACTGACATTATATATTAATCTGCACCTAAAGACAATCTGTACAGATGCCGGTGCAGTTCGTAATATCTATAAGCATTTCCAAGTATCTATATAGGGTACAGAGCGACATTTATATATGCTATCATTGCTATAGATAACAATAGTAATAGCAATCACAAATATCCAGGAGGTTTGGTATATTTGTACGTACTCTTTGTCCTCGTAAATACAACAAGTAAATAGATAATAATATAATATATATATATATATATATATATATATATAGATAGAGAGAGAGAGAGAGAGAGAGAGAGAGAGAGAGAGATAATTTTATATATGTACGGTATTAATTTATTTATTGATTATACACCAGTTAATCCAATTTACATGTTCGTTTATTTGTGATGTTACTGGTCATTCCGAGAACAAAGACTGATCAGCCGTGTGATGGTATAGAGAGCAAGGGGAGGGGAGGGGAGTAGGTAGACAGATAAATAAGTGGACAGATGGACGGACAAAGAGAAAGAGGAACAATGAATAGACGAGTGATCAGGTTGACAGGGGCTCGAATCCCTCCAGCCCCGTCACTCAAGAGGGGTTCACATGTTCACTTCCCCGGGCACCTTTTTTTCGGCAACTCTAAACTAAGTTCAACTTATAATATATTTTCCTCCTATATAAATCTTCCTTTCTATAAGTTACGGTTATTTATGCAGCAAAGCTTTGAAACGTTATCTAAAAAAAAAAAAAAATCGCCGACCAAATGCTTCCGGAACAAAACATTTGTTTGTGTAACTTAATACTTGGAAGTTTATTGACACGGCGCCGCTAAAAGTCGATCGCGTTTCGCCCCGACGGTAAACACATCATATTCGGAAATCAAGCGTATTACGGGTTTTTCTTCACGTGGGAATGTATAGCGACGGAAATATAGGCTAGCTGAGCAGAAAGTGTGAAGTTTCGGGTGAAGCAAGAAAGATATTTAGCTATTAATTTTATCATCGTTCTTAACGCCAATAACACCCCAAATTCAATTAATGAAAGCATGTGAGGATTAACAGTGGCGTTCGTTCTGATGATTTTTGCCCCTAGCTTTAATCTGGGTGCGTCTAATTAAAACCTTTATACGATATCAACCACCAATGTTTGTTATAAATACAATAGACCCGATTTGCAATCAGGGTAAGCTACCGATCAAAAAATGCAGAAAAAATCAATGATGTAATCGAACTTCATATTAAAAATATAATTTCAAAATCAAATTCATATCAAAAATAATTGTTAGCATCAGTAACCAAACCTATAATTGTTGTATTGTTACAAATATTATAGTTCCTACAAAGCCGAGCCCATTAAATGCAAACCATTGTGACGGGCTCCTATAGTCTATTCGCTGTAAGTAGGCGAGAATTCATGACCTCTATCCTCTGTAACTCAAAAAGGGCTAGAGCAAATTGGCTGTACATTTCCACATCTATTCCTTGACTGACTCTTCCCAAATGTTAGAAATATTGGCTCGATTACTCTAATCGTTTTTTAGTTACAGAGGTTAGATTTCTCGCCTACTTACAGCGAATAGACTATAGCTAATATTTACATGATAGATAAGATACCACTTGAATGAAATACCGCTTGCATGAGATACCACTTGAATGAGATACCATTTGAAAGAGATACCACTTGAATGAGATACCCCTTGAATGATATACCTGAGATACCACTTGCATGAGATACCACTTGAATGAGACCACTTGAATGTCATACCACTTGAATGAGATACCATTTGAATGAGATACCACTTGAATGAGATACCCCTTGAATGCCATACCACTTGAATAAGATACCATTTGAATGAGATACCGCTTGAATGAGATACCACTTGAATACCATACCACTTGAATGAGATACCACTTGAATGAGATACCACTTGAATTAGACCACTTGAATGCCATACCACATGAATGAGGTACCACTTAAATGAGATACAACTTGGATGAGATGCCTCTTGAATGATATACCACTTGAATGAAATACCACTTGAATGAGATACCACTTGAATGAAATACCACTTGAATGAGATACCACTTGAATGACATACAACTTGAATGAGATACAACTTGAATGAAATATCACTTGAATGAGATACCACTTGAATGAGATTCTACTTGAATGAGATACCATTTGAATGAAATGCCACTTGAATGAGATACCACTTGAATGAGATTCTACTTGAATGAGATTCTACTTGAATGAGATACCACGTGAATGAGATACTACTTGAATGAAATGCCACTTGAATGAGATACCACTTGCATGATATACCACTTAAATGAGATACAACTTGGATGAGATACCTCTTGAATGATATAGCACTTGAATGAAATACCACTTGAATGAGATACCACTTGAATGAGAGCACTTGAATGAGATACAACTTGAATGAGATACCACTTGAATGATATACCACTTGAATGAGATACCACTTGAATGAGATACCACTTGAATGCCATACCACTTGAATGAGATATACCAATACAAAAAGAGACCCGCTATCCTGCCAGAATACAGCTACCGATCAAAAGTTGCCAGATGTGTGCAGGTGTAACTCGGCCTTTATGGGGGTTACTCGCTTTTTCTGAACACCCTTCTCCCTCATGTTTAGTATATTAGTTTTGAGGTTTTAAGACGTTCGTTCCGTTAGTTAGGCGATTTTGAGACCTTTCGCCTCATTTTGTTGTCAATATTAAGACCTTTCGTGCCCTTTAGGTGTCGATTTTTTCCTGGCGAACGATAGCGAGCCTCTAATTTTAGAAGAAATCGGCCTTCGGCCGGAAATGTTTTCTACCGAAAAATGTACAAATTTTATCTTGAAAGGGAGTCTAGGGGATGTTTTTCTAAGCTTTATGGGGGTCTAGCGAGGAACCTCAAAATATATTAATATATTAATATATACACCAAAAAAACAAGCACTACCCCCTTAATGCTGATATTTACCTTCTACGTCAATCCTCCCCTCCCCCCCCCCCCCCCCCCGTCCCCACACCTCCCTCCTACAGCCACTATGGCTTACTAGAACGCCGTCCCAGACTTCATTTAAAAATAAACACACAAAAAAACACTAAGACCCCCTCAAACTAAAAAAAGGTCCACTGAGGCCTCCTTCTAACTAAAAAGAAAAAATGCCCACTACGACCCTCTTCAAACTAAAATAATGCCCACTCAGTCCCCCTTCAAGCTAATTGTGTACCGAAGGCCGACTCGCTATCGCTCGCCAGGAAAAAAATAACACACCCAAATGACACGAAAGGTCATAAAATTGCCAAAAATGGCATTAAAGGTCGGAAAATCACCAAGCTAGTCTGTTTTTTTCCCAGCTGATGATAAATTGAATCCCTTAGCAACTGATTTATCGATACTCAAGGAAAACATATGAAACTACTGCCTCTGCCTTATATAAATACCAAGTGTGACGTTGACCACTCCGTTAGAACCGCATGGCTTGTCCTACAGTGACTCGCTAGGATCGCCAGGGCAGTGGATGGGGCTACAGTTTATGTATTAGAGTGTGCTTTATTTCATATGAAAGCTCGTGTCATGGGCAGTCCAGAAAGGCTCTTTGTTTTCGCCCATGTCAAGGCTTTATATATTTAATTGTAAAGTATATGTTTTGTCATTAACTAGTAATGATAGGATCTGGGAGAGAGAGAGGGAGTAGAACAGAGTGAGAGGGGGCGCGCAGTGTTTTTTGTCCCGCTCGATGACGTCACGGCTGGCTGCCTCGCGGGGGTTGGTGGAGGGAGGTCCTTACCAAGCTGTGAGCTTTGTTAGTGGTCAGTTGACTCGTAACCGCTGTTTTCCCACGCGGCTCGAGCTAGTGCGAGTATATATACTGGTTCCTCGCCACTCTCTCCCTCAGATCTGGTTTCTAGAACACACCCATCTTTTTTGTCCCTTGCTATC